>RJWM01009618.1:0-67561 GCA_004363535.1 Dasyprocta punctata
TTTCATTTCCTGCATTTCCCTTTGCATCTGTTTCATGCATTCTGTTTGTGTCTTATATTGTTCATTCAGGGTTTCAATCATTTTCTTAAGTTCTTCTATTTTTTTATCTTGCTCTTCTTTAGATACACACAACATTTCTTTAATAATGATTCTCATTTCATTTTTTAGCTGAGAGAATATTTCTGATTTGAATTTCTCTATAGCTTCGTTGAGCTGTTTCTTTATTGCATTTTCTATCATTTCAGAAAGTCCCTTTGTGTGACTCCCACTGTCTTCCATTTCAGTGTCTCCTGGGTTTGTTCTTTGTGGGCTGGGGGACAGAGACTGCCTCTTGTTCTTTCATTTTGTCATTTTCTTCTAGAACCTATGTGGCCCTGTGTCCTGCGAGGCTGACCGGGCATTCCCCTGAGGGTTGCGCCGATTCTTGGATCGCGCTGAATCACGGGACCTGGTCGAGCTGGGCCCTGCACGCAGCAAGGGGGGTTGGCCTCCTGGGGCATGCGGGTGGAGCTTCTGCCTTAACTGGGTGGAGGACCAAGGCCTCCCAGTCCCGGGGAGTTATGCAGAGTACCCCCGAGTTGACGCCGCCCAGAGCCTGTGTCTGTCTGCAAGTTAAGAACAACAACCGCTCTGCCGGGGCAAGCCTGGGCAAGTCGCAGGCCTACAGTGCTGGGAGAAACCAGGCTGGGCGGGGGTCGGCGAGTTCTGGGCTGGTGCACGCACAAGCGGCTCCACTGAAGTATGGAGCTTGTGCACGCTCGGCGCTCTGGTGTGGGGAGCGCAAGCTCTCTATGTCCCTGCAGCTATGTTGGTCAGTCCCCTGTGAGCTGCTTTGGGGTCCCGGGCTGATCTGTGCTGGGCTGTGTACCTCTGTGTCCTGTGAGGCTGGCCAGGCATTCCCGTGAGGGTCGTGTCGATTCTTGGATTGTGGTGAATCGTGGGACCCGGTTGAGTTGGGCCCTGTGGGCAGCAAGGGAGGGCAGCCTCCCGGGGCATGAGGGGGGAGCCTCTGACTTAACTGGGTGGGGGGCCAAGGTCTCCCGTCCCGGGAAGTTATGCAGAGTACAAGTGACTCATTTCTAACAAGACCAAATAGCAAAAGGGTCAGCTGCAACTGTGACTTTTGATTTGCCCTCATCCTCTTTACTCTCATTCTCCTTCACTCTTTTTCCCTTCTTCATTCTGTTGAAGTCAGCTGCCATGTTGTGAACTGTTCTAAGAAAAAGTCTATGTGATCAAGAACTGAAGATGGCTTCCAGGCCTATGTGTCTTTGAATTGAGGTCCTCAGCTCAAAGCTCTTGGGAAATGGAAGACTTCTAACAACCACATGAATGAGCAAGGAGAAAATTTCATCCCTTGTTGAACCTTGAGATGCATGTAGTTCCAGCTGACATCTTGATCGCAGCCTTGCTGAAGATCTTTAGCAGGAGAACCAACACTATTGGGCCCAGATTCCTGAAATCCTAATCCAAGCAGACCATGAAATAATAGACAATTGCCAGTTAAGGTGCTAAATTTTGGAATGTTCTGTTAGGCAATGAAAGATAAGTGGGTTAGTAGGGTTATGGTTTGAGAGTGTTTCCCAAGTGGTCTTGTGCTATGGGCTTGTTCCCTTATTGAGAAGTGGTGGATATTTAAGAGGTGGTGCCCCATGAAAGGAAATTAGATCATGAGGGCATCACCTTTTTGAAGGGATAAATAGGTCTTGTGGGACTGGAATGGTTCTTAAAAGAATGAGTTGTTATAGAATTGAGTTCAATTGTCTCAGTTCACTTTTGTGCTGCCTGTCTCACCAATATGATCTCTTCTACAACATTTCCTACCATTGTGATGCCATCTGCCCTCACCAGAGCCGAAGAGATGGCATGCATTAGCTTCAAATTGTGAGCTAAGTGTTCACTTTGACAGCACATATATAAATTGTGAGCTAAACAAACATCTTTTCTTTTAGTTTCTAGCGTTAGGTATTTTGTTATAGTGCAGAAAATAGACTAAAATGGTAACTAATACACATGATATTATAGTTACCACATTTGGAAGATCACACTGAATAAGACAATTTCTAATGACTGATTTCCTTTACTTGGAGACCAGAATATAAGTATACTGAAAATTAATTCTTTTTCTAAGACTGTATAGAGGAACGAGATTTTGCCATTTAAAAGGAGAGATGGGAGGATTTGTTTGTGGTAAGTTCAAATGCATCTAACTTTCAGCCAGTCATTTCCCTTTTATACTGAGTGAAAAAAAAAGATTTAACATTATACTCTGTTATGCATGCTGCCAAAGAATAGGAGGCTAAGACAATTTTTATCCTAAATTCCTTTTTACAAGTTTAGCTACTCTGTGGTAGAGCATTATAAATAACAAGGACAGGAAAAAGGAGGAAGATTTAAGAAAATATTGACTAATAAAGGTTGATCATTGAAAAGTGGCATCTCTCCATCCATACCTATAAATAAGCACCTTTGCCTCCCAAATCAGGGAAGCAATGCAAAATATTTATGCATTCATCTTAGAAATGAACAAACTAGGTAATAACAAACTATTTGGTAATAAATGAAGTCAGATAGATGGGGTATACCTGCTTTAATGTACTGTGTCTTGGATACTGGAATCAAAGAGCGGTTCAAAAGGAGTAAGAAGGAAGAAAATAGAATTGAGGAAGTAATGATTACACTTCCTCTTCTTTTGTAAGAGCTTTATGTTCTGGTCAGCTTTTAATGATAGTTCTGTGTGGCTGCTCAGAGCAGAATCCTCAACCTTTACTCAGAACAACATGAATTTTCTGAATTCAGGGATAAAGAGACAGTTCTTGGATTTACTCTCTGTATGTTGCATGTAAGTACAGTCACTCTTTGACTGATACATAAGAAGAAGCTGCTTGACATATGAAAATGGTACAAAAATTTATCCCCTAGCATTCTCTTAAGACTAGTGAGTTCTGAAAGGTGGCTCTTGGGTTATGATATTTGCTCAACTCTTTATAAGCCTGATGTTGGAAGTCTTGTGCTAAAGGCACTGTAACCCTGTTAAAGTTTTGGAGAAAGTTGGATGAGCTCTCTGCTTTTCTCTTTTTATTAAGTGAGTGTTGTTGAACTGATAGTTGTTTGGACTGCTGATCACAGTTTGGTTTAGAAAAGCTCAATGCAGCATTTATTTTGGTCCCAAAGAGTTCACTTGGAGGCAACACCCTGTGGCTACTCGTATTTTTCTTTTTAGAGAAATTATGCTCTGTGGGGATAATCCCCTTTTGCTTGCAAACAGCTGATGGGGAATTCTTTTCTCAGATAAAGATCACAGGTCAGACAAAAAATTTCTGGTATGAAAATGAAGGCTAGGTGTTGCTGGCACCTGAAGTTCTTGGCTTTTGGTATATATTGAAGAATTTCATTGTAAGATTCAGAGTCAGAGTCAGAATTTCTGTATACGTAGAAGACTTTAACTGTAAGAGTCAAATCATCTTTGATGATACCAGTGAATTTTATTAGTCTTTAGGGTTCTACGAGTTCCTAATGCTCTCCTAGACATTATAAAGTTGTATATTCCACAATTATGTATTTTACATGGAATACAGAAACAGAAGAGACATTCATTTCTTTCTGGTATTGTCACACAAGTGGGGAGGAAAAGGAGTTAAAGTCTGTGCATTTGCTGATGTACTCATTTTTTTACCTTTTGATTGCTTTTCTTCCTTTCTTTTTTTTATATATCAAATGTCTTTTCTCCAGAAAGGTTGTGCATGAGCATTTCAGGCAAATTGCATCAGGCAAATGCACATCACCAGAGTCTGGAAATAGGAAGTTCTTTCCTGCGGTAGTTTGCTGTGGCAATAAGAGATAAGAAATTACTTCATGACTGTTGCCTGAAACTTTCCTTTTGACTTGTGTGTCCTTCTTGAACAGCTCACTTCTGCTTTCCATCTGGCCTGGATGCTAAGCAGAATGAACTGTTAACCAAAATACAGGTTAACAATTTTCAAGTAGGTTTAATGTGCAAATGTTTAATATGTTTGTGAAGATAAACTTAAAAAATAAAAACTTAAAAAAATTTGAATAAAATCCTGAAAATGGGGGAATTTCTACACCTCATTGTTCAGAACAGTGGTTTTCACATTATATGCCTTCACTAATTAATTGTTGAATGAATGAATGGTTTGGGTTGTTCATAAGATGAGTGTGTCGTTGTTGCCATTGCATTGTCTCCATCATCCAGGCACTTAAAGTAAATATTGGAGGAACATGAAGTGAAGCAGGAGAGAATATAAAGATGTGAAATGAAGCGAGGATATGCAGAAAAGAGATGATTAAAAGACCTAGGTCAACAAAGTGAAAGGTGTTGCAGTATGATGTTTGAGGTAAAGATGGTGGTGGAGGTGATAGTGTAGATAGGGTGAAGTTGCAGATGGTGAAGGTGGTAGTAAATATGGTAGGGGCAATAGAGGAAAAGGTAGTAGATGGTGACTGATAGAGTTGCTGATGTACAAATGGTGACGGTACAGGTTGTGGAGGTGGTGTTGGAAGTGGTGGTGGTAGAGCTGATGATGGGGAGGCGCTATAATATAGACACACACACAGACACATGTGTGTGCATGCACACAGTTTTGGGCCAATACATCTCTGTAAAATCTGTATCTACCACATAATAGTTCTATGACTCTTGTGCCTACAAAGAAAGTGGTGATATATTGATCTTTCTGGGTTGTTGTGGTGGGTAAAAATATGGTTGCCAAGTTCCTACCATACTCTGATGATATGCATTCATTCCAAATGGGATTGAGAAGTGGGGCCTTTGGGAAAAGATGAAAAATGGGAGGACACCACCTTCATGAATGAGATTAGTACTCCTATAAAAACAGTGTTCTTTCCCATAAGCTGCAAACACAGAGAAGGTACAATGTGTAAGGACCACATCCTCGTCAGATAATAATCTAGCAACTTCTTGAATTTCTAGTTGTTAGAACTGTGAGAAATAAACTTCTGCTGTTTATTTACAACCTAGCCTATGGTAATTTGTTGTAGCAGCAGGAATGGACCAAGGCAAGCATTTATTAAAAATAAATGCTTACAAGTTTAGTCATTAAATTGGTTGAGTACCTGGTGAATACTTTAAATAAAATGATATGTAATAGAAATATTATCATGATATACTGCTGTCACAAAAGAATGGACACAACTTTCCACTATGCAAAAGTATTAGAGAAACAAGACTGAAGTGAAATATGCTAAAATATAAAGAGTAGATTTATAGCTATGGTCATTTTTATACTTGTGCCTTTATATTTTTAAAAAAATTTTAAAATCAACTGGCTCATCTTAACAACCTGAAAACAAAATAAGTATTGAATGAAAATAAATAAGCAAAAATATGACTTTTATGAACGCTTTACTACACGTAAGACAAAATAGGTTTTAGTGAGACTAGGCTGAAGTTTGTGGTTCACTGCCATCTAAGAAATGACACAGCTTATGGTATTTAGTCTTTTTAGGGGGATCCCCTTTGAGATTAAGGCTGGTATAGAGTCATATCAGCTCTGAAATGAGAAGAAACACAGAGGGTCCCAGCTGGAACTGTCTAGTCTGATTAATTTCTAGACTCAGATGAAAATAGGGTATCTTTCCTGAATAATTATACTGAATTACTTTCTAGCAAGTCCAATAGTCAATTCAATACCTAATAGTCCTAACTTAAATCTAGATCTCTTAGCATGAGAGAATGTGTTTTTTGAGACAGGGTCTTGCTATATAACCCAAGCTGGCCTCAACATGATTCTCCTACCTTAATCTGCAGCATACTGTTAATTATGGGTATGTGCTAGTATGCCTGGGTCAGTGACTCATTTTTTAAGAAAGTGTTGATGTATTGCTAACATTTTGTTATAAGTGCAGAGAAGTCATAAACACTGTTTTTTGAGTCAAGAATTAATTTCTGTAGTCAAGGTCTTGGGCCTGCCATCTCGTATCATTAGCATGTCACTGTGGAGTTCCTTATCAGAGAGGTAAGTAAAATAAAACATTTCGGCTTGTAGTAAAGAAAGGAATTGCCTGCCTTTCTCTTAGAATGTTTGAATGAAAGGTATTTGACAGAGAAAGAGGTGAAAGCCTGACCAAATTTTAGCAAAGATAAAATTCCCAAATGGACACAGGTACTAAAACAGAAGAAATTGAAAGGTAAAAAGTTAATCAGTTAAACCCATCCCCAAATTACTAGAATGTTAATGAAGCTCAGAAAAAAAGGTGAAAAAAATGACCGTATCTTCAGTGAAAACTAGTTAAGTTTAGAAATGAATGACTTAATCAGTCAAACATTAGTACAGAATGCAATATGAGTTGAAATAGAAATAAAAACACAATAGAATTTGTAACTGATAGTTCATAGCACATTCTGAATATTTTAGGTCTAGGGCACAAAATTAAAAAACCCAATGATACCATAGAACACTCGATATGTTCTAGCCAAAACATTTATATTTAGATACATTTAAATTTACAGTTTCAGCCACTTCTCAAAACTGTCCTGGGAAATAGTACTCTTGTCATTTCCATGAAACTCAAGCTTAGAGAAGTGAAATACCCTGATTCAAAACACCTCATGAAGTGAGGACAGATTCTTAGTGTCTCTGAACCATTTCACATAATACTACATCTTTTTTATTTGTGCTAAAGGTTTTATTACCTAAATAATTTTCAGCCAAGAGTTAGGATACAAAGGGTAAGAATGAATAGATTAAGTTTTTTACTTTTGCCTTAATTGAAATTCCTTTCTATTTCCTTAATAAGCGGGTTGTGGAAAGGAATTTTTCTTTTTCAGGGAACTAACTACATGTGCTGTGATATAACTGTACATCAGGGTTGTCAATGCTGCCCAGTGTCATCCTGTGGACAGTGCTTCTCACCTAGCAGGATAAAAGGGCTCTCAAAACATTCCTTGGGATGTCCACAACCAGTAATGACTTGTTTTTCTATCACCCTAGGGTCTTTCTTGTTGTCCATTACATAGTGCCCTATCATGAAAGTTGAAAACATCAATTTCTAATTTGAGTATCAGTAAGCCCATATTGATAGGGATTTATATGAAGCACTATATTTTTTTTGTGTGTGTTTGTGTGAGTGCAACATAGATCAAGTAGTTAGAACTGAGTGTTTTGGCTGTGGCATTTATTAGTTGTGTGCTACCACACAAGTCATTGAACTTCTCCACACATAAGTTTTCCCTCATCTATAAAAACTGAGATTCTAAATACCTAACTAATATGCTTTTTGTGGGGGCGAAATGGGACTGAATATGCTTTTTGTGGGGGCGAAATGGGACTGAAAAAGCTTTGAAGGCAGCACTCAGGAGGCTGAGGTAGGAGGAGTGTTGTGAGTTTGAGGCTGGCTTGGGCTACAATGCGAGTACAAGGCCAATCTGAGCTACATAGTGCAACCCTGCTTCAAAAAACTAGGGCTGGGAGTTTGGCTCAGTGGTTTAAGCACCTGTCTGTTAGGCGTGAGGTTGTGAGTTCGATCCCCAGTGCTACAAAAAAAAAAAAAATGCTTTGAAGGAAGAAAAAATATTATAAACCAGTGGAGCTCTTCTTTGTTTATATTCTATTCTGTCCCCATATACTTAACTGGAATATAAGATCTTTACTGGTATAAAAGGATTAGATTAAAAGCAATCCAGGGTGTTATGTGTTAAATTGTGACTTCCCTTTGAAAAATATTTTTGAATCAGGTATGGTGGCACATGCTTGTAATTTCGGCACTCTGAGAGGCTGAGACAAGAGGATGGCAAGTTTGAGCCCAGCCTGGGAAACTTAACGAGACCCTGTCTCACAACTGTGAAAGAGAGAGAGAGAGAGAGAGAGAGAGAGAGAGAGAGAGAGAGAGAGAACTAGGCATGTAGCCAAGTACGAAGGTTCAATCTCCAGTAGTGAAATCAATATATACTTACATATATACATACCTACCTACGTGCAAATAAATAAATATGAAGCCTTATCCTTCAGTACCTCAAAATGTGTTCTTATTTGGAAATAGTTGTAGTGGATGTAATTAGTTAAATTAAAATGAAGTCATGCTACAGCAGTGTGAGCCCTGATCCAGTATAACATGTCTTTATGGGAAGACAAAGATTTAAAGATGTAGACACATGGGATGAGTGCCATGTGATCATGAAGATAGGTTAGAGTGATACAGCTGCAAGGCAAGGTTCATCAAACATTGTCAGCATCCTCAGAAACTAGAAAGAGGGCAGAAAAGGACCCGCACTCGCGTCCTGGCCAAGATTCAGAGAGAGCAGTCTTGTCATTGCAGACTATGAAAGAATAAATTTCTCTTGCTTTTAGCCACTTAATTTTAGTACTTTGTTATGACAGAACTAGAAACTAATTTGGGGGATAAAGAATAAAAGTCATTTTGGTTAGTCATAAGCCCATCTACATTACTGGCAAGCATTTCTAGGGACCAATTCCAACATGACTCATTTCTCTGACTTTAACCTGTGGCATTGGGCCTCAAACAGTAGATTCAGTTTATCCTTGAATGGGAATGAATAAGGACACTAAACAATGAAGCACATTTACAAAATGAATATCAGGCTATTGCGACATCTATAAAAGGGCATTCTTTCAAATGGAGTCTAACTAAAATCCTGAATTATTATGTCAATGCAGTAATTTGCAAGCTACAGAACATCAGTTTCTATTATATATTGAAGAAAAGTTCACATATTCTGAGTTGGAAAACAGTGCAGAGTGTTGGTTCATTGATCTAATTATAAAATCTAAGGCTCCAATATAAGCATGCAACAAACAAGAACTTCTTAACTAATGAATGTTGGAATTTTTGGGAGTTCAGTGTATAATTTTTTATCATTTCAATTCATAATCTTGATTTGGTACCTTCGTAAGTATTTTAGTGACAGTTTAAGTAGCCAGAATTTCAAGCATGCTCTTCGGTTTCTCTACAACATAAAAATCTCTTAAATCTCCTATTCAGAAGAGTTTAAATTACCTTAATGCTATTACCAATTATCACTGGCAGAACAACATTCTTACAACAGGAAAACATCATTGCAGAAGGCTAACTCATTTAATCTGTGTAAAACTAAAGTGCTTTAGTTTTTGCTCTTTATCAATGCCAATTTAAGTTTTTTCAGACATTAATTTTATATAACCTTTTTCAAAATATTTAACTAGATAGATTCTTTCATATTCAAACAAAAGTTTTTCTTTTTTCCTATCATCAAGTATACTCATTTTTAAGGATTTTAAACATTACTCACTAATATCAGAGAGGAATAAAACATTGAACCACTTAAATGCAAACGTAAATATAGGTATTGAATCTAGGTGTACAATAGGAAAAGACAGACCTCTCAGAAAGGATTCATCCCAACACTATGCAGGAGTCACAACATTATTCACTTCTATAGAATGTACTATAGAACTCTCTGTAAGATGCCGTGGGTAACCCAAGGACACTTTCCTAAGGAGGAACCTTTAATTTTTTGAAAAATTAAGCAAATTTACAGATGTCTGTAAACCTGAAAGTCAAACATTTTAGGTTACTTGTTTATGATTATTTGGATAGCTCAAGCTTCAGCACAATATTAGGGAAGTTTGCAATAGTTTTGTGGACTAATGAGAATATATGTACTCTCATCATTCCTGAAACATGTCGGAAGATTCTGCTATACTAGTAAATTAATGGTTGCAATGGGAACATTGTGTTCATTAACATCCTAGACTACAAGCTATTTATAACAGTTCCATTCTTTCCACTCATTAAAATCCTGAAGCTAGTGATATTAAAGGCCTGGTACTTTATTAGGTCATAAATCCCAGTTTCTCTTGCACATTGACAATATAGAGTTGTTCTCATTAGTGAGTATTATTGTTAATCATATAAGATGGTAAGGGTCTGTTTATGAATATTTAACAGTTATGAAATATTCATTGGGTACCTAACATTTTCCAGGTAATATAGCAATGTATCAAGTATTTTATTATAACAGAATAGACAAGATCAGCTCTGAAATTCCCTGATAATCATGTGAGTTACCATTGCTTCTTCCTGGTTAGATTCAATTACAATCATTCCATCCAGGAGAAGGATCTGAAAGGATCTGAACTTGAACTCACCTTGTAAATATGGTTAAGATTTTCCAGCTAGAGCTGGATTTCGCTTTAAAACACAGACATCAAGACTTTTTGCACGATTTTCAGCATGATTAATCAACCACAGCAGCTTTTGCGTAGGTGATGGGAACTTGAAACAGGGATTGTTCAGGAAGGTTTGAGCTAGCACTAGAGTACCATTTAACTTTATTTCACAAACACTCACAAACATTCTAAAGTTAAGGACAAATCAGTTGTCTTGAGAAGAATGTGAGGCCCCTGGACATTCTGGGCCATGCAGCCAGCACAGAGAGAGAGACACCAAGAAATCACCAAAGCAGAGTAAGTGAACTGAGCAAGTGTGGCTCAGTGACTCCTGATTCCTTACAACTGACTTTGCTTTCAAATTGGTGTTCCTAGTAGTAGCAGGGTCCTGGGCATGGGGTAGGTCATTTTCACTTTGTTTGAAATCCTCCTGTGTGCTCAGTACTGGTGGCAAGTTAGTGGGAGAATTTCTCAGACTTGGTTTGATTTCAGGCATTGGGAAGCACCATCTGCTTACTCAAGAGACAGTGATTCTGAGCCTTGTGGCAAGGGGTGCCTTCTGTAGCATGTAGATGTCCCCAGTCAGTGAGACACTCTAGGGAACTCCTGGAGAATTCTGGGTAGAGAGTCCTACTGAGGTGAGCCCTAGAGTAATAGACAAGAAATAAATTTCCAGCAAGGCCTTGTTTGGAAGTGTAGTTCTGCTAACAGGCTGCATTGATTTACATGTCCCCAGTGGCTGTGTGGTTAACACACTATGTTTATTACTAAAAGGAAACATGTTCTGTCAAGTTAACTGGCTCCAGGGAAGGGTTAAAGTCTTTATAGTTGGTATCAAATTTCTTAGTCAAATAATGCGGGAAAGTGCTATTATTAACCAGCTCTCTTTTACTGATAAGGAAATAGATACAGAGAGTTTGAGACCCTACGTCCAGGTCACAAAGAAACATATAGTGAAGATTCCAACCCCAATATTTTGGATTTGGAGTTACAGTTTGAACTTAGACCTTTTGACCTGAGAGTCCAGTAGTGTATACTAGCCTTGACAGTAATAATACAGTGTAAAATAATATAACTAATATAATGCAAATAATACAAAGATGCCACATGATTTCTTATATTTTAGATAAGTTTGTTTGATACCCATTCGTCTTTTACCCACTCCTGGAGCTGAGAAACTCAAGGAAGCTTGCTTGGGTGGATAATAATTTTAGAGTGCTTGGCAAGTTTTGCCTCAGAATTGAGGAAAATCTCCTTCCTAGACTTTTCCAGATCAAAGCTGAGAGGTTTGAAGCTGAGAGCTATGAGGAATTTACTTCCAAGAATTCAGATTGAAAAGAAGAAAAAGGAGATTAAAAGGAAGGCATGGTTTTGAGAGGATGTACTTGAATAGTCTCCATTTATCCTTTCTGTATATTACAAGGTCAGAAAGAGGTCTTAGAAAAAAATAATTACTAAGTTAAATGATTATTAAGTTAAATAAAGGGAAGGAAGAAAGAACCTTTTTAGATGAGTACTTTGGTGTTGACTTCAGGAATAAATTTATGTTGTTAACTCTCTTGCTATTTATAGCTTAAATTTAAGAAATGAATTATTTTTCTTTAATGCACACATAATGTGCTTTATTGTCAATGAAGCAGATAAATAATGAGACGATGAATATTTCCCATTATCTTACAACCTTGAAATAATCATAGTTAACATTTTGCTGTGAAAACTTCATTGCTTTATACTTTTAAAATATTATGTGTTATGTACCAAAAGTAAGACAAAAGTGTACTTGGATATATTTCAAATCTTCTGTGTGGCACATTATATATTTTAGGTATAATAATTTACCATATAGGGGTGTAATGGCAAAACATTCTGGATGGATAATAAATGGATTTGTGACACAACCTCTTTCCTCATTATAGTTGTTCATAGGACAGTTTAGATATCTTAAAGTACCCAATATTTCCAAGAATTGACAAGTTTGATAAGTTTTCAGCCAAATAAGTGATGAACAGTTATGTAAGTCAAAAGAAAGCTGAAGTTAATGGAAGAACAGTTCACACCGGGAAGGCCCCAGTGTGACTGTGAGTAGGCAAGTTTAGGGGCTGTCATAGTAGGTGGCAGTGGCTGTCTTTTGGAAAGAGGACCATTCTCATAAGTTGCATTTTTCTACAACTTTGTTTTGGTGGTTGGAGCCTGCAGAAACTAGCAAGTCCTGATCGCAGGGTGTTTTTAAGCTTGCCAGCATCCTCAGTCATAAGACCACCGGTGTTACCTGACTATAAATAGCACTAAAAGACAGTATTTTGTGTACAGAAAGTCTTTTATGTCCCCTGAGAGATTCACCTCAGTACGGAAAAATATTGGTGATAATTTCTCTGTAGTAAGCATTAGAAGAAAAATAAGTTCAGTGCCCTCCCCCTGGGGCCAAAGTGAATGGGCCTTGTGCTGCTGTTTACTAGGCAGCCTTAAAATAATGGAGAGAATCCTAGATCACAACACTAGAGATTTTTGTTCTTCTAATTGCTAAAAGTGTGAACCTGAGGTTGTCATTTCTTCAAGTTTTGATTTCTCCACCTGTGATGTCGGTAGTGACATAGCTTTACACGCCTCAAATATCTTTAAGGTTTTCATGAAGTAATGTGTATGGATGTGCTTTGCAAACTACAAAATGGGATGACAATATCTGTTATGATGACAATTGCCTGGGCACAGAGAGTAAGCGCCAATGCCTTCTATGCCAATGTGAAGGACTTTAGAGATAGATGGGGGGATAGCAGGGAGAAGGAGGCTGGTGGATGAATGGAGGGCATCGATATCTCTCTTCTGATCAACATGGAGAAATGAAGGAAAGTGAGAAGACTTAGGGAGGAAATGTTTTCCAGGGGAAATGAGCACTTTGGAGGAAATTTGATGGTAAGAGCAGGGTTTTGTACACTTTTATTTAACCTGATAAAATAATACTTTCTTGAATTTTATGGACAAAGCATCATGTTCAGTCCTTTAACAAAACAGTCCCACCAATTCAAGAGAAAAGAGAATCTCTCTCTTTTTTTCTTTTTTTTAGTTGTTTTCCTTTTGTATGGAAGCATACAACATGAAAGTCAGCCAATAGTGAAGTAGTTTTGAGAAAATATTGCCAGTGCAATTGGGAAGTAGTTAGAGTCTGGGCAGAAGTTGTTGGATTACACAGCACACATTTCTTTTTAGATTAAGGTATTCAGATAGTATAAATGATTAAGGCCTAATGTAAACAACTCAGAATGAGTGATGATAATAAAATTCAGATTAAGCAGGAATGAATGAATAACACATTCATACTTATAAAGAAACATTTCAAACTTGGTGTTTGCATCATTCCAACCCTGGTAATTCAACAGATTTAACAGTTGGCTTTGTTTTCCTTTATGCATTGAACCTTTTGGTGGACACAAAGAAAAAGTTGGATGGGAAAAGAAAATGGAGAAGGCTTGGGGAATTCATCCCCTTAAAAGCTCCTGAGAAGACTTAGGCTGGCAGATGATTGCCTGTGGTTGTTGTTGTTTTGTTATTTGTGGTTCTGGGAATGAATTCAGGGCCTTCCACGTGCTAGGCAAGTGCTCTACCACTGGGCAAGTGCTATACTACAGCCCCAGCACCCCTGGTTCTAAAATTTTGAGACAAGGTCTCACTTAGTTGCCCAAGTTGAGCTTAAAGTTGCAGTTCTGCTGCCTCAGCCTCCCAAATAGCTGTGATCACAGACATGCACTACCATGCCTCACACCTGCCTGTTTTTAATCTTTGCATTCTATTCAAAATGCTTTCAAAGATTACATTTTGGTAAAATGTAGGACTTTCTCACTATTCTGCCTTCTAGATTCAGCATGCAGTTGAGTACTACTGATCATATCCTCCAACCCCAAACTATCTTTTCTGTAGACTTCAAAATCCAGGGTCACTGGAGATATAGTTCAGCCGCACCTGCCTGGCATGAGTAAGGTCCTGAGTTTGATTTCTGGTACCCACAAAACACACACACACACACACACACACACACACACACATGGCTTTCTTCCTTGACCATCTTTCTCAAACTTCCCATTAAGCCTTGTAGCAATGACATTGTAGATGGTTAGATTGTTGGCTTCCTGTGTTGCTGACCTCAGAGATGAAGTTTCCTATTCTCAATTATTGTCAGTGGTTATTCTACAGTATTATTTGAGCACCTATCTTTTCAATGTTGATCTAATTCTTCATGCCCACTTGGTGTCCTCTTGCTGATCAGTTTTCCTTCTCTTAATCCTGACAGTATTGTAACTAAAAAGTGCTCAAAGAATTCTCATTGAATATTCTCTGGCTGGTTGCCTGAGAGTCTTTGGAGAATTCATGGAGTGTTGATCAAAGCAAAAAAGCTTGATTAAAATTGACTTTTAAAAAACAACAGGCATTTTTCCTCCCTTATTTAGGGGTTAACATTGCTTCATGCAATGATATACCGATATCACATTGTCTTTGAGTCAAGGCATCTTTGTTGCTTAATACTTCCCTTCCTAGCCAACCTGTTCATTCTTACCATATATTAACCCCAAGTCACAGACCCCCAGGGGATCTTGGCTGTGGCCAAGTCTGTTCTTTTCCCCTATCCCCAGGGGGCTATACTACTGCTCTGTGATTGCCCAGGCATGTTGGACTAATCCTGCTGCAGAGCTGCTCCCCTTGCCTGCCCTCTCAACCTGCGTCCTTGTCTTCTGCATAAAGGAGAGTCTTAAATTCTTTTCTGGCTCAAATGTCATTGTATGGTCTGGTGCTTTGAATCAATGTGACAAAGATTCAGGGTTTTTAATCTCATTATTATGCATGGAAATGATGTTCTATGGAAATGTATGCTTCCATTATCCTGGAGAGGCTAGAAAAATTTCGTATGTTCACATTCAGTGTCTATCTTGAGAGTTGGTGAGTAAGAACTTGTTTTTCCAAAACTCTTTTCCTGAACTTTTCATTTTTGTTTTTACTCAATTCTTGGAGAAGGAGACCTTCTAAATCCTAAATGCCTGTTCATGTAGGACTTCTAAGCTCTGATTGTTTTACAAGCTGTTGAGTGTGTTTATACTTATATTTCTACATTGATACATTATGCAGTCCACAGAAGAGCAGACAACAATACACCCCTGGAGGAAACTGACCCTTAGGAAGGTTAAGTGGCCTGTCCATAGTCACACTACTAGTGAATGGCCAAGTTGAGGCTTGAATTCTAGTTAATTGTCTCTGACAGGAATTTTTTTTCCCTCTGGACCATCCTATTGTCTGATCTCCATCTATAAGTTATCTCTATGAATTTATAGTCTAGATAAAGCTTGAATTAAACTATCTTTTGTTCCTCGGTGTTTATCAACTTGAGTTATTCATAGTCATTCAATAGCTTTCCTATAGGTATGGAAAACGTTTAGGAGAGATCTTTGATTCTGTTTACTCTGGCTCTACCACTTTATGGGTAGGAAACCTGAAGTCTGAAGAGTATTTGTGATTTTCCAATTGTGTCTGACTTGTTAGTAGTAATGCAAATTCAGAGTCTAGACTTCCTACTCATAGACTCTTTCTATGTCATATCTGGGTTAAAATGAGCAGATGCTTAAGATGGAAAGATCTTTGAGTTGTTAGTAGTTACTAACACCAGTGTGTAAATTAGCCAGTTAGATCCTTCCAAGTGGGAGATTATTAAGATTGCTAAATTATTTGGCCTACCTGTCCCACAACTCTGGGTTGATAACTGCCTCATCCAGACCATCAAACGTTAGTTGCCCATCAACAAAGACTGTTGGACAATCAGCTTTTCTCATTTAAATATCTTTCTATATAAGGAACTACTACTCTTTGTTCATGAAGACAGTAAATTTCATGCTTTTTTTTTTCCCCTAATACTCTTTGCTGGCAAGATCTTGCAAGTGTAAGATACTAGGGCTGAGGAAACTGTCTGTAACTGAGAAAAAATTTGAATGAATTGACTTGATTGAGCATCCAGTTCACAACTTTGCCTTCTGTAACACTCTGAAAAGCACCAGGAAATGACACTGATCTATTTTTGTGGGCCTAGGCTTCTTAAGGAAGAAGTTAATTGAAGGTAACAAATGCTAGGTTGTCAATTAGATCAAATTTTTAAATTCTTTTTAACTTAGTCGTCTGTATGTTTCCACCAGAACTGCTTAAAGGTCAAATGAACATCGAAATGTTGGAACGCATTTTGGGAACCTCTGGATCACATTTTTTTCTTTATCATTTACATAACATAATGTTCATTTTTGTATCTTGCTTCCCTCAATCTCTTGCTCCCTTTCCCACTTGGGAAAGCTATGTCTCCCTATTTACTATTGTCTGTCTTTTATTTTACCCTTTATTTATAATTTGGGTTTCTCATATGAGGTAAACCATGTGATATTTAAGCTCATGTGGCTGATTTATTTCACTTAACATGATGGTCTCAAAGTGCATCCATTTTCCTGCAGCACTGGCTGACCTTGTGGGATGCCTGCCTATCTTACAGGAGAGACCCTTGCCCAGGTTTCATTGCTCTCCTGAGCCTCTGTCACCTAGTGACAGCTTCTCTTGGGGTCCGAGTGTGTTTGTGCCACTTTCTGCCCTGTGGTCACTCTGGTGGTTTAGCAATCAGCAGCAGCTGAGGGTAAGAGAGAGCACCTACTTAGCACTGCTGGTGTGGGAATCCAAGCAGAACCTGGACAAAATGCTTGAGTCCTCAGTTTGATTTGCCAAGGAAGAGAATCTCTTTAGTGTTTTTCAAGATTAATCAAAAGCTTTTAAACACAGAATCACTTAAAGTGATCATTTTAGCTTCTTTCTGTATTGAGCTTAGACAAGCAGGTATTTGTTATTTACTGGCCTTCAACAGAAGGAGCATTTGTCTCTAAAAAATTATCAACAGTTTGGAGAGAAGTGTGAAAATGTCTCGATTCCTGATAATTGGTTGCATTTTTCCTGAATGTGATGTAATGAAAATCAAGGCCAAGTTTTCATGGTAGGAGTTGCAGCTTTTAAAGATGGAAACAAAGGATTTCTTTAAAGTTCCCTTTTAGTCAGGAGGCTGGAGAACCTGCTGTGTCAACCTTCAGGACTAAACAAGATTTTTTTTTTTTTTTTTTTTTTTTTTTTTTTTTGGTCTCTCAAAGGTTTGGAAGTCAGGTGTGGAGAACCAGAATTTATGAAGGCCCCCTACTGTGACTGAACATACTTGAATAGGGAATGTAAGAGAAAATTCTTGGATTGATGTTAAAGTTGCATGCAATATAACTTAGGCAGATTGTTCGTTGAAAGAGTGACTATCATTTTATAAGTCCTGCTAGCATTTTGTTAAAAGAAAATCTGTTTCCCACTCCTTTTTGGAGGCAGGGTAAATGTCTTGAATTGGATCTATTTTACCTTATTATCTTGCTTTTATTTTAACTGCATTGTGCATTTGTTGTTGGTTATTGTTGTGCTCTATCAGACAGGATTATCCTTACAAGGAAGTAATCTGGTGTAAAGTATTGCATTTCAGTTGTTCCAAGTCCATACATCTTTTTCTCACTTTTCTTCTTGCCTGGGTTCTGAGACTGTGCTCCTTGGACAAAGGTAGGTTGTGCTATGGTTTTGCCGAGGAAAACTTCAGGTTAGCTGTGAGCCACTGGGAAGTTTTGATATCACAGAGCTGTGAGTTGGGCCTGGAAGGACTTTGGAGTTTGCCAAAGGAAAACAGATTCAAATTTGAGACAGTGTTGATGAGAGCTCTGATTGTAATTTTCTCAGATCTATTCATCTTGTTGTTGTTTTCCTCATTCTTTGGAGACATTTGTCTTTACTCAAAGCTGATGTAGAACTGTATGGAACTCAATTGAATAGGGATTCCAGGAAAAATTAATCTATCTTTGTATCACATGACTGCACTAGAAAGTCATGACAAAGTTGTTTATGTGAATAGTTACCTAAAGATATTACTATTTTATTTTTAAAAGATTTTTTTCCCCTATTTCTCAGAAAAGTTAGAATTTGAATGAACACCTTTTTTGTGTAGTCTGGTGTCTAGGATTATTCTGTTCTGTCATCTTTCAGATTTATGCTTTGTTTTATTGAAAAGAAATGATTTAAATGCTAATTCTTGCTATTTATAATGTGCTTGTCAGGGTTCTGAGTATCACTCCATATCATATTAGTGAATCTTAAATCATACACTAAAACTCAGTACTATGGTGATTATTTATTTGGCTGTGTTTCAAAGCAATAACATCGAGTGCCTCAATTGCTTAATTTTTCTAAAATCATGCTAAGAATATAGAGTGATAGCCTCGAATGAGAACTACAAACATCATCTGACCTCATAGCTTACTTCTTAGAGGCAAGGACTGGAGAGGGTCTTCAATCAAGCCACAGGGCTGACTTGCGGTAGACAGAAAGAAAGATTTTTAGGGCTGCTAATGTTAACTTGCACTGTAAACTTCTAAGGTGGGAACAGTTTTTAATTTTGGAGAAATATAATAAGCTCCGTTTCCCAATTGTTTGACCAAGAAGTTCCTTTTTCACAGAGCACTGGGGAAACAGAAATGGCCATAAGCAACACTTTAAGAATGTCCTTAACTTGCCCATCCTGTTACCATAATATGTACTTTTTAATGAACGAATTGATTTTAAAACTAGAGTGTCAGATTTGGTTGTAATAGGTGGTCTACATCTAGAGAACCAAGAATAAAGATGCAAATGAGAATTTAGAAGACCATCGAAAATGATGTGTGTTGGTTTCAGGAAAATGTTTGGGATTGTTATTGTCTTGAATCTTCAGAATAAAACATAGTCTCAAATCCTAAAAAAGACAATTAGGTGGTACGGAAATGAGAGACTTCTTAATGTTTAATAGGTAAACTAGAAATGAAAGTGGAGAAATTAGAAATGTTTTGCTGCAAGAGTGAAAGTCTTCCTTGACGTATATACAAATATGTAGGGCTGGACAATGGCCCTCTTTTCACTGTGTCTCAGTAAGGCCTGCCCAAGTTATAATTATTGTGTCAGTTCCAAAAAATGTGTTTCTGGAGTTACCATTTTATGTAAAACTAAATTCATCACTTATTAAAAAAAGATACATCCAAAGCAAACACTCATTAAGTTTCAGTCCAAATTAACTTGGCCAAACAGAATTCATTAGACTTCTATTATTCTCTTCTCAGAAACATGCAGGAGCTCTGAGGATGGAAATTTACATTGGCCACCCTGACCTGTATTTTCAGCACTTAAAGTGTGATTGGCACAAAGTAGATGCTCAATAAATCTTTATTGAAGAAAGTAATTTAGTTTAATTTATCAACTAGTTTTTTTTTAATTGGATAGGTAATTCAGATGTACATTTTAAACTTTAAACGTTATGTAAGAATACATGATGAAAAGTTATCCTTTTTCTGTCTCAAGACTTCCAGGTTCCTCCACACAGTTCTGTACAGTAGTAACAATTGTACCCATTTCTACAATAGCCTTCTAGAATTCATACATGTATTTGAGCATATATACATATTCATATACATATAAGTGCACATATATATAATACAGTTGGGCCTCCATATCTGTAGGTGTTGTATTCAGTGTCAACCAATAATAGACATGAAATATTTTTTTAAAAAATCCATACTGAATATGTATAGATGTTTTTGTCATTATTCACTAAACACTGTAGTGTGACAACTATTTGCATAGCATTTACATTATATTAGGTATTATAAATAACCTAGAGATGATTTAGAGTATATGAGAGTACATACATGGGTTCTTTGCAAGTGCTGCACCATTTCATATACAGGACTGAGCACCCATGGATTTAGTATCTGAGGGCATTCAGGAACCAAAACCCCATGAACACCAAGAAATAGTTGTATATAGAAATGCATACATATAGTCTTGCTTTTCTACGTGAGTAAAAGCTCACTATATTGACTGTTCTGCATTTTCTTTCACTCAGTAACTATTTTATGAAAGTATTTTGAGAATTACTTTTAATAAACAAAAATTGGATCTCATTGACATTTTACTTTTCATTTCATGTTTGAGGTTGGCCATCTTTTCATATGCTGATAAGCCATTTATGTTTCTTTTCAACAAACTGCCTCTTTAAATCCTTTGTCGATTTTTTCTATTGGTTTAATGGTCTTTTGTAACTGATTTCTAAGAGGTCTTTATAAATTAAGGAAATGAGCTCATTGTCATGTTTTGAAATATTTTTACCAGTTGATCATTTGTTTTTTAACTTTATATGGTATTATACTTTTCTGTGCAGAAAACAAAACAAAACCAAACAAAACAAAACTTTTTATGTAGTCTACTGCACTAATCTTTTTGGAATTTGGGTCTTGTGTATTGTTTAGAGAAGTCTTTCTCCTTCCTCAAAGAAACAAATACTCCTACATTTTCTTTTAATAATTTCATGGTTTTAATTTACATATTCAAATATTTGATGCACTTGCAATTTATTTCAGAGAAAGGTAGCTTTGTTTGATATTTTCCAGATGGCAATGCAATTGAAAAAGTATTCATACTATTTGTTTTATATATTTTAAACTTTTATGAGTTTAAGTGTTCACTTAAAGCATTACACGGATTTTTATGGAAAATTGCAAACTTATGAAAATAGGAAAATAAAATGAAACCCAGAGTTCCTATCATTTAACTTCAGAACTTTCAAAAATAATCAATTTTCTCTTTTCTCTACATTAGTTTGAAAAAAATCATAACCATAAAATCATTTCAGAAGTTCTAGTATGTATCTGCTTCAGTTTGTGGTACTCTGAAGGTAAACTCTGAGATAAAGATTTTAATGAAAACCATTCATTTGGAAAATACATGTCAGGAAGTAAGAAGATGAGGGAACAAAAGGAAGGAAATCAACAAACGGAACATGAAAAGCACGTTTCTACCAAATTTAGCTTACTCCTACTGGAGAATTCTTGGAAGTGGCAGAGAACATGTGCTCTAGGGATGTATATATGCTACCAAAGTGAAATATATATTCACTAACTCCCGAAGAGGTAGGTTGAGTGCAGATAGTTTGTGGGATTGAAGTGGATACCTGTAAGAACTCCTCAGCTCTCTAAGTCTACACTTGGGGCTTTGAGGATCCTGGAAACCTCAAGCAAAGGGACACAGATGCCGGGAAGTGGAAATTGGTGAGGTATCCAAAGGAGTGGCAAGAGCTAAGGACATTTGGATGCAGACCTGAGTCTGCTACTATCTCCTTTTATAAAGCAAAATCACAGTACTATTATTGTATATTTTAAAAAAACCACCAAATTCCCCAATAATATCAAATAGTGTTCAAATTTCTATGATTGCTTGATGTATTTATTTTGTTTTTGCACAATTCATGTATTACAAATGTAAATACATCTTAAATTGCTTTTAATTTGTAGTTTCCCTATCTCTTTTTAAAGATTTTGTTTTGTTTTGTCTTTTTTGAGACAGGGTTTTGCTATGCAGTTCAGGCTGTTCTTGAGCTCACTTTGTAGCCCAGGTTGGTCTTGAAATTGCAACAATCCTCCTGCCGCAGCCTCCCAAGTACTGGAATTACAGGTGTGCACCACCATGCCTGGCTTTTTGTAAAGTTATTTTTAAGTATGTATCTTTTCTATGATAATAAAGTAATGGGAAAAATAAAGGACCCAAATAGCAGGTCACAATTTCAGCTGTGTAACTTGGAAATAGTAAGGATGTTGTTTAAAAATTTCCTGCTAAACTGCTTGCCCCAAAATGAAAAATTAATCTCTATAAAGGGAAATATAAATGCTTCTATAATTTTGAAATACTAAAACTGGTGTGATTACAGGGGGCAAAAAATTATACAATATAATTTTGTTTTTATTCTTTGTATGTTTCCGTTATTCTGCATTCTGTGATCTTGGGGATGCCTATGAATACATGGAAAATCTGATTTACTAAAGAACAACGTCAACCTAATTAATTTAATCAATTTCTAAGAATTTAAATGCATTTGTATATTTTCTTCAGTATATTTATGAATAGAAGTAATTACCTAGATGACGATACACAGTATTATACAATGCTACATTTGTTCATGAATGCTTTTGTTTGCAAACAATTTGATTCACAAACAGAAGCATTTTGAAAGAATTTGTTTTTTTTTGTGAACTTTGCATCAGGTGACAAACATGACCTCAGGAATCTTTCCCACACAAACGTGAACGTGGTCATCTGTTCCACATTAAGTTCATGAAATGAGGTACCACTGTACAGAGGTTATGTTTATAGTAGTATTTTATTTTTAGTTAGTATACTGTATGTATTTAATTAGTATACTGTATGTAAGTTTGTTGAACAAAAGATGTAGCAATGCTCAAAATATGCTGCATTAAAATATAATTGTTTTTAGAAAGTGCGACAACAATCCACAGAGTTGGAGAAAATATTTGTCAAAGACATACCTGATGAAGGACTGTAATTCAAAATATTCAAGGGATTTTAAATTTCAACATTGAGTAAATGAACAACTTGATTAATAGTTGGGCAAAATACCTAAACAGATATCTTAACAAGGGGGGTATATGGGAGATATCAAGCATATGAAAAATATTCAGCGTCATATAACATAAGTGAATTGCTAATTAAAGTAACAATGAAATACCCCTACATACCTGTTAGAATGGCCCAAATCCAAAACACTGACAACACTAAATACTGAACAGTATGTGGGGCAACAGGAATTCCAATTCATTGCTGGTAGGAATGTAAAATAATACTACCAATTTGAAAGACAGTTTGGCAGTTTCTTAACAAAACTAAAAATACAGTTACTTTATGATCTAGCAGTTATACTCCTTGGTATTTATGGAAATGAGTTGAAAACTTATTTCTACACCAAAAAAAAAAACAAAAAAACTGTATATGAATGTTTACAGCAATTTCATTCAAAATTGCCCAAACTGGAAAACAAATAAAATGTCTTTTAGTAGGTAAGTGGGGAAACTGTGTTATATCAAGGCAATGGAGCGTTAGTCAATTCTAGAAAGAAATGAGCTATCTAGCCAAAAACACACATAGAGGAACCTTAAAAGTTTATTACTAGATAAAAGAACCCAATTAGAAAAGGATAAAAACTGTGTGATGTTCTGGAAAAGGCAAAACTCTAGAGATATTAAAAGGACCATGGGTGTCAGGGGCTGTTGGGGAGGAGAGCAGAAGAGGAACAGCACAGAGGATTTTTAGGGTAGTGAAACTATCCTATTACTATAATGGTGGCTTCATGTCAGTACATGTTTGCCAAAACTCAATATGCAACATGGAAAGTGATCACTGATGTGAACTGTGGAGTTTTGGTAATCTATTACTGTAATAGATTATAACATAGGCACCCCCCTGGGAAGATGCTGACAGTGGATCAGACTATGTGCAGGGGGATTGAGGGATATGTAGGAACTTTGTAGTTTCTGCTCAGTTTTCCTGGGAACCTAAAACTGCTCTAAAAACTACAATCTGTTTAAAAGTATAACCACTGAAATTTGCTTTAGTTTTAATACTGTGCTTATATCGTGGGCACCATTATCTTTAATGAAAAAAATTAGATAATTTAGTACCTGGCAGGCACGTAAGTCGCATTTAATAAAAATTTGCTGCATAATATATTTCATAAAAAACTATGTCAGCAATCTAATCTGTTCTTCGCAGAAGTCAGTGTGAAAAATCTATTTTCTGAAATAAAGATGGTCAGAGATCCACATAAGCTTAGATTAGTGAGCACTAGTAAAGTAACTAGACATAGTCTCCTGATCAGAAGTGGGCCTGGGTGCTTTACCTCGCCCAGTGAGCATTTAAGGGGAATAAGATCATGTTGTTTTTCATGCATTCTAAATACACAAGTGGACCCTGTACAGTTACACATGGTGGTGGGGCTTGGATACTTCTGACTTCGTCTTTTGCAATCTTTCCCTTTCTAGTCACACTAGCTTCTTACTGTTTCTCAAACTCATGGAGGCTAGTTTCTTACTAAGATGTTTAAAAAAACAAAACGGCTTCACTGAGACATAATCAATATTTAATGAATGGCAAATATTAAAGATTATAATTTTATAAATTTTGATGTATAGTTTGTGTATATCCATGAAAACATCAACAAAATCCACAAAATATAATTCCTCCCTCCTCCAATCTTCTGTTTTTGGCATCCTCTGGCAACCACTGACCTACTTTCTATTACTGTGAGTAACTTTGCATTTTCTAGAATTTTATATTCTCTTTTGTGTCTAACATATAATGCATCATAGTGATTTTGGGATTTATCTGTGATGAGCATATTTTTATGTTAGATTTAAATTAATTTATCAAACTATTTTATGTTTTGTTCTCATTTTATCTTTTGGAATCAATATTTACCTACCTAGTTTTGAAGGCATTATTCTGTGTGTTCATCCAAAACTTTTATAGTCATAGCTGCTACATGAGATATTTAAGACGCTTAAAATCAATTTTTGTTTATGGAACAGACATGTATTAATATTTATTTTTCATATATCTACTTATACACACACACACACACACACATATATATATATATGTATATATACAGATTTGCAGCTCAGTTTTATAAAATACTTTCCTTTTTCCATTGAATTGCCATGGTTACTTTACTGATTATATAAAAATTGACTCATATATGAGTTTGTTTCTCAATTCTCTAATCCATAACATTGATTGACTTGTCTTTTGTACCTGAATTCTCTATCTTTATAGTAAATTTTGAAATCAGAAAGTACTGTGAGTCAACCATCTTTCTTTCCTTTTCAAGATAACTTCTGCTACTCAGCATCCTCTGCCTTTTCACCAAAATTTTAGGATCAGCAACTCAATTTCTACACAAAATACCTGCTAGGATTGCAATTGGGAGTAAATTAAGAATACAGACCACTGTGAGGAGAATTCACATGGAATAGTAAGTGTTTTGATCCATGGACACAGTGTGCCTCTTCATTGATTTAGGTCTTCTTTAGATTTCACAACAACATTTAGTAGTTTTCAATGTATAGGCCTTACCTACTTTCCTTAAGATAGTCCCAAAATGCTTTTTGAAGGTTTTGTAAAGGGAATTATTTTTGAAGTTTATTTTTTAACTTAGCTTTTTCTACTACATAGAAATGTAACTGAATTTTTAATATTGATTATTTTATGACTATACTGAATTCAAAGATTACTTCTAACTTCTTAGAATTTCTGTGAATTTGCTAGGATTCTCTAAATAAGTCTTTCTTTCTTTCTTTTTTTTTTTCTGGTGAGACAGGGTCTTGACATGTTGTTCAGGGTGTTCTTGAACCCATGTATGCTAGGCTGGCCTTGAACTTGCTGTGATCCTCCTGGCTCAACCTGGGGTTACAATTGTGTGCCACCATGTCTGGCTAAAACAAGTCTTTAAAAGTAATATTTTTTATTTGTTTGTTTTTACATTTTTTAAATTTTAAAATGAAAAAAGAGCAAGATGATACAGAATTACAGGATAACATAATAGGAGATTAACAATGGTTAATATATTGCGTATTGTTATCTTCAAAGTAGTTGCTCAGATTACAAGATAGAGGCATGAAAAAATGATCAAACAGTGAAAGCACAAATCATTCTTTTTGATGAACTAACTGAGATTAGTAGTACAACTATCTATCTTTCCCATCTTTCTTTCTCCTTTCCCTCATCTCAGTTGTTCTTTCCTTTTGAGCAGTTTCTTCCTCTTTCACTTTCACAATATCTATTGTGCATTTTGGATTCTAATTACTCTTTCGGTTTTTTATACTATGGATGCAGTATGATGTTTACAAATGTGATTCTGATTTATTTACTTATGGGTATTGTCTCAAGTTGCATCCATTTATCTATAAAAGCCTTGAGTTCATTCTTCTTTGTAGCTGAATAGTACTCCATTATATAAAAATATAACTTCTTTTTTTATCCATTCTGCAGTTGACGGGCATTTGGGTTGTTTCTAAAATTTAGCTGTTACGAATTGTACTGCTATTAATGTGGGTGCATGTGTATTTCTGTGGTATAATGTTTTCAGTTCTTCTGTGAAAATACTCAGAAGGGGAATAGTTGGATTAAATGGGACCTTCAAATCTAGTTTTTTGAGGAATCTCCACACTGATTTCCATAGTGGGTGTAGCAGTCTACGCTTCCACCAACAGTGAAGAAAGATTCCTTTTTCCTCACAGTCCCACCAGCATTTATTATTGGTTGATTTCTTAATGATAAACATTTTTTCTAGAGCGAGATGGAATCTTAGTGTTGTTTTAATTTGCATTTCTTGAATGATCAGTGATGTTGAACATTATTTCATGTATTTATTTGCAATTTGTATTTCTTCATCTGAGAATTGTGTGTTCATCTCAGATGCTCACTTTTGGATTGGGTCTTTAAATTTGGGAGGTCTGATTTTTTTCAGTTCTTTATACATTCTAGATAGAAGTCCTTTGTCTGAGAGACAGTTGACCAAAATTTTTTCCCATTCTGTGGGTTTTCTTTTTACCCTGTTGGTGATTTCTTTGATGTGCAAAAACCTTTTAATAAGATGAGATACCAGTTGTTGATTCTTTGAAGTACTTCTAGTGAGGTTTGAGTTTTATTTATGAATGCTGTATTTATCTCTATGTCTTCAAGATAAAAGGAGCACAGTTTTTAAGAGGAATAATTTCACCTTTTCTCTTCCATGCTTTTGAATCTTTTTTTCTTATTTTATTACATTGGGTAGTACTGGCAGGACAATGATAGAATTAATAAGATAAGACACATTTTGCCTTGTTCTAAATCATAAGTATGTGTCAAATGTAAAACCACAAATATATGATTTTAGCTCTAAGTTTCTGTGGATAGTCTTTTATAAGTTGAAGTTCACTTCTATTACTTGCATGCCTGGATGCTTTGTTTGGTTTGATTTTATTCATAAATATGTTGTGAAGTTTGAAAAATATAGCTTCTGCATCTGTTAAATTGACCATACTGTTTCTCCCTTTTGTTCTGTTAATATAGTGATTTATAGATTGATTTTCAAATGTGAAGCTTGAGATAAACATCACATAGTATTTGTTATGGTTTGTGTCTAGATGTCCCCCCAAAGCCTCATATAGTCATGGGGCAGGCAGGCTTTGGAGATGGTTAAATCAAGAATTTGTGATTGATTCATGGTCTAATGCTACACCTACTCTGGGGTGGGTAGCGTGCATTCGGTATAATGGAGGAAAAGAGGATTGTCTTGCTTTCTCTTGTTGCTTTTGGTGTTTTCTGCTGCCATGAACTATTGCCTCTCTGCTATGTACTACTCTGCCTTGAAGCCAGCCAATAATGGACTGAAACATCTACAAACTGTGAGCTAAAACACACCTTTAACTTTGGGTGTCAGGTATTTTGTCTCAGCAACAAGAAAGGTAACTAAGACAAAATTTGGTACCAGAGGAGTGAGATTGTTGTGACGTTACCTGACCATGTGGTTCATGAGCCTTTAGAACTAGCTTGTGGGAAGGAGAAGAGTTAGGACAGATTGGAGATGCTGGATGAAAAAGTAGAGCTGGAATGGCTTAGGCTACACTGTATGAGTACAGGTGACCAGAGCTCAGGAGACCAGAAGGCTGAAAAAAATCCTGCCAGTAAAGACAAGGATCAGGAGGTTTCTGCTTGGAAGAAGAGTTTCATTGGTTGTTGGACTCCAGATGATGTGTATTATGCCTCGGCAGAAAGTTTGTCTGCATTTTTCTCATGTCCAGAGACTTTGCCTGTGACTGAGATTAAGGGTGGCAGACTATTTAATCTGGAAGAAGAAATTTCAAGGCAGTCAAATGTTGATGTGGTGGCATGGCTACTTTTTAAATTTTTTTTTTATTTTTTAGCTAGATTTATGTTGAGAATCAAGAGCAAAGAGCCCAAAAGAATAATTTAAAATCTTGTGAGTTTGGCCAGAAAGGAAGCTCCACAGTAAGGCTGTGGACTACAAAGATAAAGCAGAGGCGATCTTGATTGCTGAGAAGGAACAGAGGAAAAGAAAAGATGGCCTGAGAGCAACTCAGGAAGCAGAGGGACTCCATCCTTTACAGCCTCAGAATTGCAAAAGTGAAAGACTTTGTTTTGAGAAGACAGCCCCAGAGCATTATGTGCCAGAATGGGAGCATCCTAGAGAATTTGTTCCTTGGAATTGGATTCAGAGTGCTCAGTGATCCAGGCGCTCAACTCCTATGGCCAAGAAAGAGGGACGCCTGGCTACTGCTCCAGATGGTAGTAGACCTTGGCATGGTCCACGTGGTGCTGGTTTTAGGTACATGCATAATGGAAGACTTGTGGGTACAAGAGGCCTTCCACCTAGATTTCAGAAGGTCTGGTTGGCCAGACAGTGAGCTTCTGAGAGGACAGTGTATGAAGCTGTGAGTGTGAAGCTGAAGGTGCAGTGGAGACCCCAGAAGTTTGGAGAATCCAGAAACATGGATTGTCTGAGGAAAACTGCAAGGAAGGGAGTAGAGTGGGCTTAAGAGAGAAGCCATGAGAGCTATAACCACCAGTAGTGCTATAGGGGTGGAGCCTCCCAAGGCCTTTGAAGTTCAAATTTTACCTACGATTGCCTTGGATGCTGTGCATGGAACTACAGGACTCAGTGTTTGTCCTACTTGAATTTGGACTTGTCTTGGTTCCATTCCTTTGTATCTTCCTATTTATAACTTTTGAAATGGAAATGTTTATCTTTTTCAGTTGAATACTGGAAGTATTTAACTTGGTTTTCATTGGTATAGAGGCTCACAGATAAGAGTGTGTCTTACATCTCAGAGGAGATGTGGGACTTGGACTTTTGATCATTGCTGAAACTGTTAGAATTTGGCAACGCTTAGGGATAGATTAAATGCCTTTTGTGTAAAGAAATGCATATGAGTCTATGTGGGTGAGGGGCAGAATGCTATGGTTTATGTATGGATGTTGCCTCAAAGCCTCATGCAGTCATGGAGGATAGTCTTTTTGGAGGTGGCTGAATCTGTGAATGATTCATGGTCCAATACTGGGATTAAAGGTGTGAGTGCTGCACCCACTGTAGGGTGGGTAGCCTAAATACAGTGTAAGGGATAGAAAGAGGCTTGCTTTATCCTTCTTTCTTATTGCTTTTGGTATCTTCTGATGCCATGAACTGTTGCCCTTCTGACATGTGCCACTCTGCCTTGCAGCCAGCTGAGCATGGACTGAAACCTCCACAAACTGTGAGCTAAATAAACATTTTCCACTTTAATTCTGGATATTGAGTCTTTTTCGTCCTAGGAACAAGAGAAAAGTAACTAAGACAGTCATGCTCTATTATCCTTTTTATATTGTGAAAGATCAACTGGTTAATATTTTGATAATAATTTTTAAATCTATGAGAGATACTGGTCTATAATTTTCTTATAATGTCTATGTCAAGTTATGGCATCAGGTTTCTATTATCCTTATAAAAAGAACCATGATCTATTCCCTCCCGTTTTATTACTTTCTTTTGTTGCTGAAAGAAAATGCCCAATACCCAAACTTAAAGGAGTAAAGGTTTATTTCGGCTTATAGTTTGTAGAGCATTCAGCTCCAAGGGAGGGTGGTATGGCAGAGGGGCATCACAGAAGAGAAAGAGTTCGTTGTGAGCAGAAGACAGCAAAGCAGCAAAAAAGCAAAGAAGCTGCAAGTAGCAAGTGACAACAGCAGCCCTTTTATTGTCCCTTATATTTTATTCAGGCTACATGCCCTTAGGGCAGGTAGCACCCACACCTAGGGTGGGTCTTCCCATTCACATCCAGAATTATGCCAAACCAATCAGTGGACGAATTTAGTAACCACACACCCTTCATCCTAGCATCTTAATCTCAGAATCACACATTTAAACCCAGTGTCACACATTGTAGATCCAGCAACCTCTGAAAATCTCACATGTGACTACATGAGTCTTTGGGGGGACATTTAGATATAAAATATAGTATCTCCTTTGCCTTCTAAAAGATCTCAGAGCCATTAGATCTTTTTGATGTTCATTTTACTTTTCCAAGGTTTGATAAAAAATTTAAATTAACATATTATCCCTTTTCCTGTATCTTTTATCTCCCATGTAATAAAAATTCATGAATAAAAATGTTTTGCATTATCCTTGGGTTTTATTTTTCCACACATTATAATTACTTGTTTTCTTCTAAAGCAACATAGATATCAGAGGCATCAGAACAGTAATATAAAGATAACAATTCATTGTATATATATATATATATTTGTATCTGTGTAGAAACATGCAGTATTCCAGGATGTACTTCTCTGAGCATGTAGTATAATTAAATGCTTTCTATATTGCATCACACACACGAAATATCTAGAAATTTATTTTCACTCTTTTAATCAGTGTGACAGGAATTAAGAACATTAAAAATTATTTAAATTTTCAGATTCACCAAAGTCAATTGTATCAGAGTCAATTTTCTAAGCTTCTTGAAAACAAAGCTTTTGCTCAGGGCTGTTGAGTCCAATTGTACTCAGTTGAGTCTCATTTCTTTTTATTGTCTCCAATCACTTTCTCTCCAGAGTCTAATGAACTGTGAAGTGGCTAAAAGATAAACAGGGAAAAGAAAAACAAAACAAAACAAAACAAAACAAAACTTCAATTAGACACAAGTAGGAAAGAATCTTGAAATAGCTGAAAACAATCATTCCTTTGATTTTTGCTTCTTTGATACATATGAATTATGGTCAGCTTCCAGGATTTCTAATTCATTCAGGAGTTCTTGCTTTGTTTTGTTTTGTTTTTGTTTTCATTGTTTCTTATTTTGCTTTGTATTGCTTAGATAATCACATATGAATAAACACGAGACAACAGATTTGTAGGCTGAATCTCAAAACAGAAGAATCAATGTCAGAGAGGATCAATTTATTCTAAATTAGTATTCCAAAGGGAATATTCTTATGATTTCATTATCTTTATATTTCTGGAAAAATGTTTCAGTCTAACATAGTACAGGCCTCCTTTATCAAATGGAAGGATAATACAACAGATATTTATGTTGCGATTTGAGATTTTGGGAGCATAAGAATATTTACAAAACCTCTTAAAAGTTAATTATTTTTTCTTTCTTTCTTTCTTTATATTGGAAAGTCCATGCTTGAGCTGTGTATTAGGATCATGGAACAGACTTCAAGTGTGTTGATATCAGTATTGCTTACCCTAAAGTGTCAGACCCAACGCCAGATTTTTTTTAATTACATAAGATCTTTCCCCCTTCATATCTCACTTGAATTTTGCATTTCTTACACATTTGTAAAAATAAAATATGACACATGCTGCGGTTAGGCATGGAAAGTAATGATTACTAGTAAGGCAGAACCCTGAAGCAGGAGAAAAGGAATTGAGAGGGAAAGGTCTGGGAGGGAACATTTCTGTTTTCTTTGCTCAGAAAACGTTTCAGAATAAGAGTGCAAACATGGAAATAATGTTTTAGACAAATAAATTTTAAAAATGTTTAGTAGGCACGTTTTTCCATCATGTTATGATGAGAAACAGATGTAGGTGCTATTAAATCATGTCAAATATGAACTGCCTCTATACCCAGTGTATATGAGTAAATATTTAACAGGAAAAAGTCACATGAGAACTACTCTGGAGTAATCTTGGAAGCAGGAAGCCACAAATTACAGGTCTGAAATTTACCATGCATGGCTTATGAGTTCAGATAAGTAGAACCAAATGAAAAGACTGAAAGTTTTATAACTAGCTCATGTTTTTTGGTAGGAGGAGGGAAGGGAAAGGATTAGGGAGAATGTTAATATACTTTAAATGTAATCAGTACATTTCATTAAAACTAGAGTGCTAAGAATAATGTTATATGAATTTATTTAGGCATTTGAAGTTCAGATGTATTAGTTATCAATTTATATAGGCAAAATTAATGTGAAATCATAATTTATCCTCAATTCATTCTAAAGTCAGTATAGTAAGGCAAATCCCAAAGCATTCAAATTTACCCTGAAGGCCTTCCTGGGAAGGTCCTGTTTTGAGACACACATTTACATCTGCTAACTTGCTAGTGGTGACACAGAGTCCCAGACTTTCTGTGGGTTTCAGGTGATGAAGTTGGCTTTTGTCTCTGGACCAAATGGAGGGGAAGGGCATGCCGTATGGAAAATACATATCTTTAAAACTAGAAGTACACTGTGAATGTAGGTGAAAATAACAGATTTGTACTTTCCATGTCACCCATAATCTGACATTTATTCCTCCCAGGGGAAAGAATAGAATGAATCTCTTATCTCTGATTTTTTTAGATTAATTTTAATTTCATTGAGGTAGCATTCTGTAATTAGCTTCTGTGTTTTAAATTATTTTGTTCAGGTAGGGTCTTCATTTGTGGACTGCGCAGGTTGTGAATCCTGTGGTCTTTGGCAGATGCATCTTTAAGGAAGCCACACTGTCACCAACATACAGGTTATTTCCCTTTACTCTGATACAGTCAACTAACTCCACCAGCCTCTCTCTTCTCACCAGAGGCAACTATTGGTTTGATTTTTCCACCATAAATTAGTCTTGCCTGTTTCAGAACCTTCTGTCAATGGCAACACAGCACATGTGATTCTGGCTTCTTTTGTTTAACATAGTGTATAAGAGATTAGCTTGTATTTTTGCATAAATTACAATTTCTTTCTGTTCATTGCTGTTTATCATATAAATATATTACAATTTGTTTATCTCTTTTTATTGATGAATATTTGGAATGTTTCCAGTGCAAGGTGATTTCAAAGTCATTATGAATATTCATATATACATATGCATACATATCTGTTTTCTTTTCTCTCTCCTTTTTTTTTCAGACAGTCTTGCTATGTAGTTCAGGCCAGTGTGGACTCACTAAGCAACCCAGACTGGCCTTAAACTTGTGGCAATCCTCTTACCTCAGCTTCTCAAGTGCTGGTATTACAGTGTGCACTATTTTTTTTCCTTTCTCTTTAGTAAATTCTAAAGAGCAGAACTGAGGTCACAGGGTATGCAATGTTCAACTTTATGAAAACCACCAAACAATATAAAATAATTATAGCTTTCTTGTTCCCATCAGAAATGTATGAGAGTTTTGGTTGTTCTGTGTCTTACCAACATCTTTTAAATCTTTGTCTTTACCTTGGGTATAAAGTGATATCCCATGCGATTTTTTTTGAGGTTTTCTTATAAGTCACTGTGTTGAAACCCCATTTCATGTGTCTGCTGTTCATCTGAAGGATAGTTGTTCAAATAATTTTCCCAGTTTTAGTTGATGTATTTGTTATTTTATTATGGAGTTGGAGGCATTCTTTGCTTATTCCGAAAACAGGTTCCCTGCCAGAATATACATTTGAATTATACAAAGAATTTTTATATGAGTATTGTGTATGTTTTTTTCTAGCATGTGACTTGTTTATTTTATTGCTATCATTTTTGATTAACAGATTTCCAGCAGTATTATTAAAAAGTCCTTTTGTATCTTCATTGATTTGCTTTGGTGTTTTTGATTAAAATCAATTGAATATGAAAGCATATGTCTAATTCTGAACTCTCTTCTGTTTCATTGTCAATTTGTATATCCTTACTTCATTATTATACTATTTTGGTTGCTTTAGCTTTACTATAGATCTATTAATTTTTATGGATATGCTTTGAAGATTTTAAATCTTTTTCTGGAGTTTACCCATAGTATTTTATACTTTTAGATGTCATAGTAAAAGATTGTTTTTTGAGATACCATTTTCTGTTTATGAAGTACACTGTAGATGTCTTTGTATTATCTCTGTATCAATAATCTGTCTATGAATAAAGACAGTCTTGTTTTGGTTAATGTTGTTTCTTTTTTTGGTTTTGAGGATCAAACCCAGCACACCATGCCTACTAGATATGCTTGCTGCCACTGTGCTACAACCCAGCCTTTTTCATTCCTCTTTACTATTAATGTTTTATTTATTCTTTTTGCATTATTATTCTGAATAGGAATGGTAAGGGCAAATATCCTGCTGGTATTGCTGGCTCACTGAGTGAGAGGTCAGCCTTTTATCATTGAGTGTGATGCTGATTGCAGCATTTAATATATGTCATTATTCAGATGAAAGGCATTTCTCTCATCCATAATTTGCTGAGTCCTTTTCAATTGTATCATGAATGAGTGTTGGGTTTTATTAAATGCTTTTTTGATTCTACTAAGGCAATTATATGGTTATTCTCTTCTGTTTTGTCAATGGGCAGGATTATACTGATTGGTTTTAAAAGTAAAGATAAACTTGCATTCTGGGTTAGATTACCTTTATAAAAGTTTTGCTGGATTTCATGTGCCAATATTTAAGACATTTTTGTGTCAGTGTATGTAAGGATTATTTATATATAATATTCTTTTCTCACAATTCCCTTCTCTGGTTTTGGTAATGGGGTTATGCTAGCCTCATAAAAATATTCTAGAAGTGTTCCTTCCACTGTTTTCTAGAACATAGAGTTAACAGCCTTGTCTATCTCACACCGCTATTTTGAGAATCAATTAAATTAATGTATATGAGAATTTAAAAATATATAATATTCTATACACAGATATATAAATATTTAAAAAATTCGTTACTATTATATTAATGGGACACAGAACTATACTATGAAATGAAGTTCTATATTCTGAAATTTCTAAGCTGTGGCAACATTATCCTTTCATTTACTATTTGACATCCTTAGCTCGAACACAGTATATTTGGTTCCATGATACTAAAACAAAAATTAAGCATGTCTACTCTTAATAGAGTTTCTTCATAATTATTGGCACATTATAAAATCCAAAGTTCTTTCTGAAATATCAGTTATATCTCCAAAATGGATTTCTATTAATACTTAAATATAGTCTAAGTCTTTAAAATTGTGGTCCACATATGAAGAAATTTATGATAATTATTCACTAACACATTATAATGGCTCATGTTTCCCCCTATTCTTGATTTTAGAAAGTTGTGTTTAAGCGAATTTTGTAGATAGAATACATATATTTGATTTCACATGTCTTTCTGAAAATTCTCTATGTTCAAACTCATTCTTTCAAAAAGATGATACTTAAAACAGAATTGTATTTGAAGGACAATATATGTATCAATTTTAATATGCAACTCACTCTCATTCCAACAAAATAGAAAGTTTTGTTAGAAATTGTAGAGAGCTTCATACAGGGTGAAATAGTGGGAGGACTATGTTCTACCTAAGCATCTGAAATGAAAACATATGTATGCTTATTAATCTGAAATTATTTCTCCATCTAACTTAACTTTGAATGCATTACCAATCTTGCTTCACATTTGACTAAAGGCACAATCTAGTCCAATAGTAGAGGCAGCAGGGGTACAAGGAAAGGACCTTCCGAAGAGCTAATGGTGCTTTCACTGGGTGCAGAAAAGGGCCAGTGTTGGGGCAACTTACCCAGCATTCACTGAGATTCACCTGAAGTAGAGGTTAAGAATTTGCACATTTTAATTTAATTTTGTTTTGATTTTTATTAATTTCTCAATAAAATGTTTATTTTAAGAAATTTAAATTTGAATCTGTCTTCCCCGTTTTTATTTTATTTTATTTTTTTGGTACCAGGGATCATACTCACGACCTCACATTTGCCAGACAGGCGTTTATGCTGCTGAGCTAAATCACCAACCCCACTTCCCCTGTTTGAAGACAGTATATGAGATCAGTACTCATGACCAAATGCAGGAGAAATAGTGAACTTGTTAGAGATCTATAAAACACAGACAGATAAAGCAAACATTGGCCTGGAAAGATTGGATTATAACTCAGTGATTGAACATATGTTTAGCTTGTGGGAGGTGCTGGGGTCCAGTTCCAGTACTGCAAAAAAAAGACAAATGAAACAAAAACAAAAACATAGATTGGAGATACTGTCATCAATAGTGGGTACAGGCTCATTCCCTTCTTTATTCTTCACCCAAAAGGAAATTGACCTGGCACCTCTGTCCCTATTTGGTTATTTTGGCTTGTAACTCTATTCAAAGTAATGACCTTATCACTGAATTTTATACTGAGAATCGGGGCTCCTTAATAATGTAGCAATTATTGGAGAAAACCCTTAGCTTTACAATGTTTGGAAGATCTTCATATTTCTAAGAACTTTACCTTCATGCTTTCATGCTATCTTTGTTTTCTTATAGAAATGTCATGGTCACAGAAGTGGTTTGTTTCACGTTCCATAGAAAAGTCCTACAAGTATACACTGAAGATCAAGTGACTTCAGTGCTTACTTAGGGTGTGAGGATGAAACATTCATTGGTCATGTTCCCCTAAGAGTTTTAGTCTTAGGACACAGAGTTAATGAAAGTCTAAGTACAAAGTAGATGAGGCCCTGAAGGAAATGGAACCTCTTTCTAGGAGAGATTTTCCTTGAGATTTTTAGGGGTTAAAAAGTAGTCTTAAAATTTTTTCTTATGTGGTTTTGAATTTATTTTGCCTTTTATGAAACAGAGTGTTTTCATACTTTCTTGTGGGTGGGACAAAATATCTGATACTCACAAGTTAAAGGGGGAAAGGTTTATTTTAGTTCAGTTCATAGAGGTGTCAGTCTATGCTTAGCTGGCTCCAAGGTAGGGTGGCATGGCAGAGGGGCATGACAAAAGAGAGAGAGTTCGTGATGTTGCAGGGCAAGAAGGAGAAGCCTGCCTCTGCTTTGCCTTTTTACTGCATCCAAGCTAAAAGCCTATTGGTTGGTGCCACTCCACTCAGGATAAGTTGCATTTTCAGTAAATCAATTTAGTCAAACCTAGAAGTATGCTACACCAATTAGAGGACTAATCCAGTATCACACACTCATGATCCAGTCAGTTTTCAAATCCCCACCTATAAGTCCATGAGGTTTTGAGGGGGGCATCTAGAGCAAACCATAACAATGAACAAGATTCAGAATATCATGTTTTCCATGTAAAGACTTGAGATCAACTAGCCAGATGACCCAGTATTATGAGAATTCAATTAGAAAGAGTAATCAACACACTTCTGAGCTTTCCTTTAATGTTAGAAGAGGCAAGGGAATTCTTAGGATATTAAGATTAGAGAAAAAAGCACAAGAGGAAGAAGAGATTCAAAAAAGAAGAAGACAGAAGAATGGTTTTCCAGGTAAACATGTCTCATCTCTGATTCCTTTGTTCTTGGTATCTTTGTTGGTAATACACACATAAGTATATATGCATATTCCTTTGTATTTCCATCGATGGACTCAAACTTATGTATATGTGGCTACATTATTAATCTTTCCCTTATGTTTCACACTTTTAGAAAACAATGAGGCATGGGGTCATAGTGTACAATTTGAATTTTCCATTGCCATTTGAGTAGTGCACTTCCCAGTTCCACCTCCAGTTTTTTTAAAAAAGTGAGCAGTGACTAAAGGAGCTTTAGTGGGAAAAATTTTATTAAAAGTGGGTGGAATTTAGGAATGATTGTGGATTAAAGGGGACATAAAATAGAGAAGGATTGTCTGAAGTTATAGGACACAATCGAAACAATAATTGTGTCTTCTCCAAAGAAATAGGAGGGAAGGGAGTGGCATGTATATACATGAAAAATAAGAGGAAGAATCAATTGGATGTGAAAGTAGAAATAACTGTTGGGTTGAGTGTCATTGAATACTTGCCATGAGCTCTTTTTACATTTTTAGGAACTATGCTAAGGGTTAAATGGTAGACTATGGCACTACTGAATGGGGAAATGAAATTCATCCCAATTATACAAATATATCTAAATTTATGACATTGATGAAAACTGTGAGCGAGAGGCTTTTACAGTTATGAAGCCACATAAATGTGTTGGAGAGCTCAAGGAAAGTTACCTGGGAGAGTTGGGGTGGTTCTAAATATTTAATACATAGCAGTTAATAAATGTTAGTTTTTCTTCTTTTTTAGAAATCAGACTGTTTAGAAGAGACAACTTATTGCAGAAAACATTGACCTTCTTCCTCATATGTGGTTTTACAACACTTTTCTCATGGAAGATGACGTAGCATGTTTGTAAGTTCCTTTTCTTTAAAAAAAGTAGACATACATGTTTACGCTTTTAAACAGAGAGCCACAGAAGATGAACTGCAGCTCATTTTTACTGAACTGTCTGTGCGTTCCTGAGCTGCAGATATCACATCTGATCACACCAAGTTTAAACTGGAAGAATTCTCATCCCATAAAACTGACAAGAGGTTAAGACATTTTGAAGTATTATCACCTTATGAATAACCTAGAAATTATAAAAGCATATCAACCTTTCCATTGCATTATAACAGGGGCTGATGTATTTCTGATTCTTTGACAGCCCTTCAGAATAAATTATTGATTTGTTTTATCTCCTCTCTCAGGTGAAAGTCACCTATGAGCCTGTGCTATTCAGTTTTTCATCACTGTGATAAAATACCTCAGAAAATAAATTTAAAAGAGGAAACGTTTCTTTTGGCTCATAGTTTCAGAGATTTCAGTCCATGGTTTACTGACTGCTGTTTCTGGTGTACTGCGTGTGTGGAGCAAATCTTCCTGGTGACTGGGAATACAAAAATTGAGAAAGGTGATGGGACTAGGTCCCAATATGCTCTTCACAGGAACACTCCCAGTGTTCTACTTCTTTTTCCTAGGCCCCGTTTCCTAAACTTTCCTCCACCTCCCAATAGCCCATTAGCTCATGAATCTATTAGTGGATTGGTTCATTGATGAAATTGGGGCCCTCATAATCCAATTACCTCTCAAAATCTCCAACTCTAAATTTTGTTGTACTGGGGACTAAGCCTTCAATACAAAGCTTTTAGTGGACAGGTAAGATCCAAACCCTAACAAAGCCACACTATGTAACATTTAATCTTACTTGTCAATATGAATTTTCAGTTTAACAGAGAGATAGGCTTTGTTAAAGGAATGTTGTGTTTTCTCAAGATGCTTGAAAATAGCATGAAGTATACTTTCTTTCTTTGTTCTATATGAAGTCTTTATGGCTTCGGGAAAGAGAGCTGGTTTTTAGATGAGCTTTGCAAAAAAGATGAATTAAGTGCTAAAATTAAAAAAAATTGGAGCTCTCGCCCAAACAGTAAAAAAAGATTTAAGCAAATTAGCCATGTCCTTGACTTCCTTCTGTGTTCTAGTTTTTATTTTTTTCACCATTTACCTTTTCCCTTCATGACTGCTTCCCCAAAATTGCTAAGGTTGCTGCAGAACTACTTATATGATCAAATTGACAGCTTTCTCCTTCCTTCCTCCTTTTTTTTTTTTTCTACTGAAGTTTGAACCTGGAGCCTTCATACTCATCTACATTCCTGCCCTTTTTTATTTTTAATTTTGAAACAGAGTTTCATTAAGTTGCTCAGTTGCCCAGGCTGGGGTCAAACTTGGGATCTTTTGGACTCAGCTTCTGAGATAGGTGGGATTATAGGAGTGTGCCACCATCCCTGTTTTGAACTGACAACTCTTGAGCAATCTTGTACCTTTCTTCTTTCAATGGTGAGAACTTTACAGTAACTTTTTTGCTTGCTTACTTCATGCTGTCATCAGTCAGTGAGTAGATATATGGATGCCAAGTTGGGAAGGGTTGCTCAATTTTCAATTATCTTGTAGTGTAATACTTAGCACAGAGAAGGAGAATAATGCTTTTTGCTCAGTTTGTGTTCTGATGAATGGTTGAAGTAAACAGCATAATATAGTTAGTCATAAAGATGGTGGATGCATATTTAGATTCTGTTCACATTGAATGCAGCTTTCCAAATGGTTTAAACCTAGCTGTCTGATATTTATGTGATTTTTATTGCAATTTGGTGGGAGAAGTTACTCTGCTTGGATGAGGGGGTGAGATTAAGATAAAAGAGGTGGAAGATGTTCTTTTAGAATGCAGTTACAGGCTGAATTTGCCCTCTTTCCACTCATTTGTTGAAGTCCAAACCTCCAGTACTTCAGTATGTGATTGTATTTAGAGATAGGGCCTTAATGGTAATTAAATTAAAATGTGATTATTAATGTGGCCCCTAAACCAAACCTAGTAACACCTTGATTTTAAACTGGCTTCCAGATTTTAGAGAAATAAGTTAAATTCTATTATTTTAAACCACCCAGTATTCAGTCTTCTGTCATGGCAGCCATAGCAAATGAACACAATTTTCCATGTGTTGCAACATACACAAAGGGATATGACAAATACAGGCAAGAATCCGTGTCTGCAGGAGAGAGGAGCAGTGTGATAAAAAGAAGCAAAAGAGATTTGAGAAGTTAAACAAATGTAGGTCTAGGAACTGAGGTTGGCATTGAAGATACAAATAACTTTGAGCTAACAAAGGACTTAACCTGTTTGAGTTTTGGAGTGATGAACTGGATTCAGAAGGAGGCACAGAGCACACATGAGGGCATCTGGAATGGAAGCTGGCTGTCAGCAGGTGCATATCCCACCTCCCAGCCCTCTTCCCTGCCTGGGAATGCACTTTCTCTGGGGTCCAGAGCATTAGGGTGTGATGACCTGAAAGATATTTGGCTAAAGGGGTCACCAGCCACCTCTGGGCTTAGTTTCTTCATAAAGAAATGAGGCTGCATTGCATTGCTGGTCTTGCACTCTAAATTTTTCTTTTCTTTTCTTTTTTTTGAGGTACTGGGAATCAAACCCAAGGACACTTTACCACTGAACTACACTCCAATCCTTTTTATTTTTTATTTTGAGGCGAGATATCACTAAGTTACCCAGGCTGGCCTCAGACTTGTGGTCTTCCTGTCTTAGCCTTCTCAGTAGCTGAAATTATAGATATGTATCACCTCACCTGACTTAAATGTTTGCAGTTCTAAGGAACTAATAGAATCAAATTTGGATGAGAAGAAGAGAGAGAGAGATTCTAGATAGGAGGAACAGAGAATTTACTAAAAATGTTAGTAAATAATGAAAGAACAACCACTGGTGAGGCTAACGGGACTGATGTGGAGAGCATCCTAGATGGCAGCTTTGGGTTAGCAGGGAGAGGAGGGAGGCTGGGAGTGGCTTCATTGTTGAAAACAAAAGTTAGAGATGGAAATTGGTTTTGTTTTGTTGTATTTTTAGCAAATGAGATGCTATTCTTTTTTCTTAACAAGACATCTGCATTTAATTGTCCAAACAAAACTAGCACAAATCTTTCTCTTCAATGAACTCAGAGAAATCAGTAATGTAACTATCTTAACTGTTATATATATATATATATATATAAATATATATATATATATAGTTTCTTTCAGTTTCTCACACTAGTAAGACAATATAATGTTCACACATGTGTGTCTAATTTATTTCACTTGTAAGTATACTCTCAAGTTGCAGCCATTTATCTATAAAAGTCTCCAGTTTATACCTCTCTATGGCTGAGTAATATTCCATTGTATAAAAATACCACATCTTTTTTATCCATCCCATGGTTGATGGGCATTTGGGTTGTTGCCAGATTTATCTATTACAAATTGTGCAGCTATAAACATGGATGAACATATATCACTGTGGTAGGATGTTTTTAATTTTGGGGGGCAGATACCCAAAAGGGGAATAGCTGGGTAGAATGGAACCTCTAGTATTAGTTTTTTGAGTAGTCTTCACCCTGATTTCCACAGTGGTTGTGCCAGTTTACACTCCCACTAACAGTGGAGAAGGGTTCCTTTTTCCTCACGGCCTCTCCAGCATTTGTTATTGGTTGATTTCTTATCATAGCTATTCTTTCCAGGGTGAGGTATAATTTCAGTGTTATTTTAATTTGCATGTGTTATGATTATTGTGAATCATTCTGGAAAGTAAATATATGTAGATGGAAAAATCCAGAAAGAGGCTTAAGGCAGAAATATAGGCAGAAGAAAAATGATAGGAGGGCCTGGTAATTATTGCAGAAATACAAAAATCCACGGTGAACAATGCCTGGTGGCAGTTACTCAGTGGTGGGCACAGTGGGTGACAGAGAAAGGCAGCCAAGTAACTGAAAGGCAAATGCAATGTGCCAGGCACCTTAGTGTTGAATTGGTTTTTTTTTCTTTTTCTTCTTCTAGTAGAGATCCATGACTATTCCAGGTGATGGCTGAATGAGTCTCTAGGAGGCACCACTCTTCCAAATTATGTACTTGTGATTCAAAACTGAACTGGCTGTCCAGAAATGTAGGTGAGGGTTTGTGTTCCTAAACTGAATCTGCAGATGGAAGATTTCGCAGACTGATGTTAGGATCCAAGTGCATGCAGCATCTGGAGGTCCTTGTAGAACTGTCGTTCCATAATTTTCTATGAATTTGGTCATCTTTGCCTCTTGTTTTCAATCTCTGGCTTTTGACCCAAACACTATTGCAGATTAGGAATTCTTTCTTTACAGCAAAACTTCAGTCAGGACATTCGAGTGGTGATTCACTCTGTTAGTCATTTATTAAATGTTTCCTACTGTCTTCGGTGGCCGGCTAAGCACTGGGAGCACAAGGATAAAGAAGATGCTAGCTCTCCCATTAATAAGCCATGTTGTTTACCTATGTTATTAAATTTTATCATGTATGAATTTAGAAAGACTTTTTTATTTTAAAAAAGCAGAAAAAAGGATAGAAATAATACAGAATTTTTAAAAAAGTCAGAAATCAACACTAGTTAATGTATTGCATATTGGTATCTTAGAAGTTGTTATTCAGATCCAGGCATAAAAAATGATCAAACAATCAAACAATGACAGCACAAACTGTTCTTTTTGATGAAATGACAAAGAATTAGTAGTATAGTTATCTATCTTGCACACATATGCATACATACAGTTATATGTGTATAGCTATATACATATAATCTTTTCCTTTCTCACATTTCTCTTTTTCCTATCCCAGGTATTCTTTTCTTTTGAGCACTTTCTTTCCCTTTCATTATTACAATATCTACTTTACATTTCAGATCTTAATATTCTTTCAGTTTTTTATTATTATTACTTATTTTTTACACTCGGGAAACAACATGATATTTACAAACGTGACTCTGATTTATTTCACTTATGAGTATAGTCTCAAGTTGCCTCCCTTTACTGATAAAAGCCTCAAGATTATCCTTTTTTATAGCTAAGTATTATTCCATTGTATAAAAATACCACATCTTTTTTATTCATTCTGTATGTATTGCATATCATTACCTTCAAAGGGGTTGTTCAGATTAATAGATACCGAATGTAAAATTGATATAATCATATGAGTATTAACTATTCTTTTTCAATAGCTAATGCATTTAGTAATATAGTCATTTTAGCTATCTTTTTCCTTTTCCCTTCCTTCTTTCCTCGTTTCCCCTTAGAATACCTCTTGTTGTCTTTAAAATAACTGCCCATATCATCAGGCCTAATATAATCAAACAAAATATTTCAGAATAATGTTATATCTTCTTGATTTAGCTTTGGTAATTCATACATTTCTAGGAATTTGTCCATTTCCTCTGTGTTTTCCACCTTGTGTGAGCTCAGATTTTCAAAACAGGTATGCATGATGTTCCAAATTTCCATGTGTTCTGTAGCAATTTCTCCCTTTTCATTTCATATTGCATGAATTTGAGTTTTCTTTCTTTTTTCTTGATAAGATCAGCTAGGGGTTTATCAGTTTTGTTTATTCTCTCAAAGAACCAGCTCTCTGATTCGTTAATTCTTTGTATTGTTTTCTTAGCCTCAATTGCGTTAATTTCTGCTCTGATCTTTATAATTTCCTCTCATCTATGAGCTTTGGGTTTGACTTGCTCTTCTTTTTCTAGAAACTTGACGTGTAGCATTAGCTTGTTTATTTGTGCTCATTCTATTTTTCTGATGTGGCAGTTCATTGTGATGTGTTTCCCTCTTAGGACCGCTTTCATTGTATCCCACAAGTTTCAGTATGCTGTATCTGAATTTTCATTCAATTTTAGGCATTGTTTAATTTCTTCTTCAATTTAGTCTGTAACCCATTGGTTGTTCAAGAGGTTGTTATTTAATTTTCATGTGATTACCTAGGTTTTGTAGTTTCTTTTGTCATTAATTTCCAATTTTAGTGCACTATGATCAGATAATATGCACAGGATAATTTCAATCCCTTTACATTTACTTAAGCATGTTCTGTGGGCTAATATATGGTCTATTTTAGAGAATGTGCCATGTGCAGCTGAGAAGAATGTGTATTCTGATGTTGTTGGTTGGAGCAACCTGTAAACATCTACTACATCTACTAAGTCCGTTTGTTCCCATGTTTGATTCAGTTCTGTTATTTCTTTACTGACCTTGTGTCTAGTTGATCTATCTCTTGGTGACAATGGGTTATTAAGGTCCCCTGTTAGAATTGTGCTATTATGCATTTGGTTTTTCATGTCTATTAGTATTTATCTTATATAGTTGGATTCTCCTGTATTTGGTGCATATATATTTATGATTGTTAGCTCTTTCTCTTGAATTTTTCCTCTAACAAGTATGTAGTGACCTTCTTTATCTCTTTTGATCATTTTTGGTTTGAAGTTCACATTGTTTGTGAACAGAATAGCTACCCGTTTTTTTCTGGGTTCCTATCACATGGAATATTGTTTTCCATCCTTTGAATTTTAGTTTATGAGTTTCCTTTTGAGTCGTATGTGTTTCTTGTATACAGCGTATTGTTGGACCATGTTTCTCGACCCATTCTGTTAACTTATTTCTTTTAATTGGTGAACTGAGGCCATTTACCTTGATGGATATAACTGATACATACTGGGTTAACTTTGTCATTTTATTTTGCTCTTGTTGGTTTCCTGCTTTTCCCCCTTTTTTAATTGCTAGCCCTGCCTGGTGGTTTCTTTCTGTTGTTGTTCTGAGAATTGTAGTCATTTTTGTCTGTCTGTAGTATGTCTTTCAGTATTCTTTCCAGGGTTGCCTTGGTAAACATGAATCTCTTCAGTTGTTCTTTGTCATGGAAGTATCTTATTTCTCCATCAATCTTGAAAGAAAGTTTTGCAGGGTACATCAATCTGGGTTGAAAGTTGTTTTCTTTCAGGACTTGAAATACTTCACTCCAAGCCCATCTTAACTTGAGGGTTTATGCTGAAAGTCTGCCATGATTCTAATGGGCTTTCCTTGATAATGAGTTGTGTCTTTTCTCTAACAGCTTTTAGTATTCTGTTTCTATGCTGAATTTCTGGGATCTTAATTATTATATATCTGAGTGCAGATTTATTTTGGTTATGACTGTTTGGTGTTCTATATGCCTCAGTTATCTGCATATCTGATTCTTTTCCCATGTTTGGAGAATTTTCTGCTATTACTTATGCGAATAGTTTTTGTTTATGTCATTTGTGTTTACTTCTGCATTTTCATTGATGCCTATCGGTCTTATATTGCTTTTCATTGCATCATCTTGAAACTGTTGAATTGTTATTTCATGCTCCTTTGTTAGTTTTAAAATTTCTTTCCTTTCATGATTGCTAGCTATGATCCTGTCTTCACAGTCCAAAAGTCTGTCCTTAGCTTCATTCAATCAGTTTCACCAGCTTCCAGTGGAATTTTTGATTTCCTGTCTATCTCTTTGAATTTGTTTCATGCATTCTATTTCTTTCCTAAATTGTTTGTTCTAGGGTTCCATTGTTTTCCCATACTCCTGTATTTTTTTTTAATCTATGTCTTCTCTAGCTATGCTGAGCAGCTCTTTTATGAAGGTTGTCATTTCTTTCTTTACCTGAGATATTATTTCTAATCTGATTTCCTCTATAGCCTCATTGTTTCTTTGTTTCACTTGCTATCTTTTCAGAAGTTTCAGGCTTCCAACGTCCTCTATTTCAAAGTCTCCTGTACTTGTTCCTGATAGACTGGATGTTTGAGATTGCATTTTGCGTTTTCATCTTGTCATTTTCACCTCTTGAGTTAATATTTTGGTCTTTCAAGTCCACTAGTCTCTAGTGACTGTCATGTGTATCTTAGGGTACTACTGCATAGGTGATTTTTGTGCAATTGCGCAATCCCTCAATGAAGAGGTGGGGCCAGTCACCTGGATTCCTTTTGCAGGCCTGTTGTGTTAGTCTTATATTCTCTGTAGGCTGACTTGCCTAGGAGTATTGATGTAAGTCAACCCATAGCTCCTGTTGTTGCTGTGGCTTTAGGCTGTTCCAGGCTACCAGATTTACATGGCTATATTTTGTGCCTCAGTTGGGACTCTACTGTGCCACTGGGGTTTTCCTAGGCCCTTTTAAGTTCCTCCAGGTTGGGGGAGGCCTTGTCAGCACTCTCCTCAACCTACCCAGTTTCTCTGTATGGAAGAAGGACTCACCTACACTCTTGTTGGGTTCACCAAAGTCCTACAACTGGGTGCGGAGGGTTTGCTGCTGCTATTGTTGACCCACTGAGACCCTCTATTGAGGGGGAGACTCACTGCACTGTTTCAAGCCCACTGAGGTCCTCTATATGGGTGAGGGGTTGCTGAGGCTTCCAGGGTTCTGCAGGTGATGGACAGGTCACTGATGGTCCATGGGCTGCTGAGTTCTCTGAGATGAGGGGGAGTGATGATCAATGATCCAACTGCCCCCAACGTCTCTGAAGTGGAGGGGCAGGAGCTTCTGGTGATCCCACTGGCTGCAGAGGTCTCTCAGGTGGAGAGGGAGGTCTAGAAAGACTTACATCATAAAAACTTCTCAACATGAATAAAATCTAAAAAGTCAAACCAATATACTCTTTAAAGAGAACCATAATTTTGTTTTGTCAGGTGAATCTGATTTTTGATGTGTTTTTTCTAGGAGCACATTTAAGAGTAGAGAAATATTTTAAAAATAAGAATGTATGTAAATTATCATCTTTTTGTTATTTGTCATTTTAAAAGCAAATGATAGGATAAAATGAAAGTAAATCATTCATACTTCCCTTTCCCAGTGGTATCTCATTAAAATTGGAGGAGTTTGTCAGGAAAAAAAAGAGAAACAAAAAATCAAACATATTTACCAATAATCACATGATAATATGGAAAGTACTATCATCAGGTTGTGTTCAAATTCTAGTGAGGTCTTAGATGAAGAAGATGATAATTACTTATGTCGAATATGATCTAGGTAGATGATTGTTGGGCAGTAATAAACAGGAAAATAAAGGAAGATGAGAAAAAGTAGGAAACAGTTATTAGGTATATACTGAGTGATGTCATTTGGAGAAATTCACAGGAATTATGTCAAATAATCTTTATGCATACTCTGGAACTTTTTACATTTGCTTTACCAGTGAAAAAGCTGAGATTTGGAGAGAACCTTAATTTCCCCAAAGCCCTAAGCTAACTGGAGGTAGAAGCAAGATTTTAATATGTTTGTAGTCTTTCTACCATATTGTGTGGTTACAACTAGATGAGACAAATAAATTGCAGGTGAAAGAGGAAGTGGGGAGATGTGGTTTTGCTGCCTCCTGGAAATGAGAGTGTGACTCAGAGATTTCTGATGGCAGAATCTTGTGGCTGTGGAGTCAAGGCCAATAAAATTTCATTACTGGGTTCAGGAGATTTTAACTCAATAACAAGTTTGCACTCAGCTCAAAGCTAGAATACATATATCTTTCAGTCAGTATCTGGGCTTAAGAGCAACAGGACTTTACTGGATGATTTCTGTAGAAAACCAAGTATAACAGATTCTCATTTACTGGGAAGCTATATATATTATAGACACACACACACATCTAACACAAAGGAAAGAATTAGGAACTCAGAAAAACTGTGTGAATGCCTAAATGGATGTCACAGCAGCAAAAGTTAAATCTTATACAATGCAGTTCTTACTCGATTCAACATTATCTCAAGTGTCCACTTAGAATTTACCAATGCTTATCTAATTCATAAGCTTCTAGGAAGGTAAAAGAAAGTCATTAGGATTTCTGAAAACAGTGAAAAGTGACATCTGATGGGAAAGGATTAGGCAAAAAAAAAAAAAAAAAGTAGTGTAGAAACTCAAAATCTCAGAATTATTTCAGATTTTGACCAGAGACCTTCAGAATTATCTTCACAATATGCTCAAGCAAGAAAGTTGACATTTTTATTATTGAGCAAGAATGATCAATAGAATATTAAACTAATTTCAGGCTATGTTTCTAGTAGGTAAGAGGTGTATGGTATATGTGTGGCATGTTCAATTATGTAAAAGAGCTGACTTGAAAGCTTATCATTGCTTAATAGTCATAGAAACACAACTGAAAAGCTTCCTAGTTATGTAAAATGGTATATATTCAGAGATTCTTAGATAATCTGGTACATTATTACTTAACTACAAACTCCAGTTTTCAGTCACAACTTTCACTGCAGTCAAGGCAGGTGCTGGTCTGAAAAAGAGAGAAGAAATTCCACCATCTCAGGGATCAACCCTACCTCTTGCCTAGTGATAAGATTTTGGGGGAAATTAGTTGTATTAGTCTCTTTCCATTACTAGGACACCATTCCTAATATCCACAACTTAAAGGAAGAGAGGTTTGATTCCTCGTAGTTTCTAGGGATTCAATCCATGGTTATCTGGGTCCAAGGTGGAAGGTATGGTATACTAAAGCTGCTTAGTCGATAGCAGCCAAGAAGCAGAGGAGGAGAAAGTGGTCACAGAGGAAGGGTCAAGGGAGAAGACATAGATCACAAGGACACAACTGTATGGTTCTACCCATATACACCCAGAGGTGTGCTCTACCAGTCCCTTGGGCCAATCCCAAAGTCAATCTTGCCACTCCAACATTAATATTTTTGCCAAGTCTTAGCTTTTTTTTATGTGTAAAGTGAATATAATAAAGTTTAAGATCGAGGGTTTTTATGAAGATTAAATAAAATATTTCCTGTGAATTTATTCCTCTAGTGTCCACAATCCCCAATGTTGTAGTGTGGGGCGGTGAAAGGGAGATAACATTTCCCAGTTTGTTCTTCCTTTCTCTTCTGATTTCAGATCAGTTAATCTTGGAAAAGAAATTCCTTGCCAATGGCATTATTGGTCTGTCCAACAACCTGTACATTGTATCTTCAAGTGTCACCACAAGCACATTCACTCTTTGTCCCAGGTCCCTGCTTAAGTTGTTATAAGTTTAACTAAAAATACTATGTAACTACATGTTAAATAGTCATGTCGACAGTCTTTTGTTTTACTTCCTTATTTTCATCCTATTTCAATTGTGCTAAAAGTGTCAGAATGTATGATAAAAATGTAAAAGAAGCCTGAGACACAAAGGCGAAAAAATAAAAGTAGGAGCTGGGATGATTTGCAAAACAGAAAGAAAGAGAAAGAGAGAGAGAGAGAGAGACAGAGAGAGAGAGAGAGAGAGAGAGAGAGAGAGAGAGAGAGAGACAGACAGAGCCTTAGAATGAAGGAGCCAAGTGTACTGTTTCATAATAGATATTTTAAATGTCAAGTCAATGTGTTCTCTTTCCTCTTGGTAAAAGAAATGTTGACCAAAGTTCAGCAAAGTTGTTAAATGCCTTTTCAAAAGCTGAAAATGCAAATTTAAGAATGAGAAATTTTGTTGCTTGTGTGTTAGTGATGACCTTCTATTGTCAAAGGAACTAGATTTCCTGCAGTTTCTATACTACCTTTTATTTAAGAGGATCTCACCACTCTTTAAACCAGAGAAACCACAATTACCTGTTCACTCTATGTATGTCAATAAGATCTTTGCAGGTACTGTAAGGATGCTTACTCAAAAAGCATGTGTTTGCATTTGCTAGACTTTTCAATTCTGTGCTCTTGGTGGTTTGAGGAAACCTATGGAAGTCAGAGTGATATTTTTCAGCACGTCAAGTAAAAAAGTATCTAAAGTAAAATTTAAAAAAATAAAATAATTTTTGATGTAGCAGTATATGTATTCCATTATTAACTTATCAAATAGCAGCATAGTCTAGCAGCAAGTCTAGTGACATATGAACAACAAAAATAAGTGTAAATTATATTTTGATATACTTGTAAACAATCACACTAGAAAATGAAGATACCAGAGATTTTTAAAGAAAACAGATATGCAAATATGACTAATACAACTGTGGCCGTTGCCAATATTTATATTTGAAGAAAATATTAAATTTCAATTAGAGATAAGTGAAAATGTATAGACTCTTGATCCTGAATTCTGTTTACAGGCACCATGGGTATATCCATAAACTCTAAATTAAGTATTCCTGGAATAGATTTATGTTCACAGGATTATGAGCATTGATGAGATAAATTTCTTTAAGTGCATATTTGTAGACAATATCAAAGAGAGTTACCAATACTTGTTTATTTCTCAAATGAAAATACTATTCATTTATTCATTTATATTCTTGCTTATAAACTCTCATCTTTCTGAAAGAATTTGAAGCAACTTGTTAAATATATACAGCAAAATAAAATTGCAAGGATGTGGATGAGAAAAAAGAAAAATTAATATACGAAGTAAGGACTATCTTGGAGTGAAGTTAATATGTGAAGTGCTATGGGAAGGTTCTGTACTTCTACAAGGGTGTGGTGACAAGTTTGAATCTAAGTTTTATGACATCAGTAGGAAAAGTAAGAAATGATCAGTTAGAAACTCATAATTGCTTCTCCTATAAAATAAAATAAGAGAATTCCCAGCTCATTATTTATTGGTTCTCCCATAGACCTTCCTTTATAATGAGTGCTTAGCATAGGCTGCTATGATAAAATGTGCTTGTTTCTTACAGTTTGTGAGGCTAAGCAGTTCAAGTAAGGGTGCTAGCATGGTTGTGTTCAGATGAGGGCTCTGTTCTGAGCTTGCAGACCGTCATTGTCTTCCTGTGTTTTTACATGATGGGGAGGGGTAGGAAAGAGGCGACACCTATCCCACCATGAGGACTTCACACTCCTAACCTAGCATTTCCTGTATTAGTTAGCTTTTCTCATTACTAGAAAAAATACCCAACACACACAATGTATGGGAGAAGAGATTTAATCTGCTGCATGTTTTAAGAGGATTCAGTTCATGGCTAATTGGATCCAAAGCAGAAGCATCATGGCAGAAATGTGTGGTAGAGCAAAGCTGCTTAGTTCTTGGCAGTTGAGAAGTTGGGCAAGTGAGCAGTGCCAGAAAGGAAGTGACAAGGGACCACATATAGTCCTAAAAGTCATACCTTCATGATCCATTCAGATGCTTCAATCCTGTGGGTAGCGCCAAGCCAATCATTTTGCCACAAACTTAACCAGTGTACTTGTCAAAGACCTTATATACAAATACCATTGCATTGGGGAAAATTGTTTCAATCTACGCATTTTGGGAACACAATTCAGTTCATAATAATGTTACTCTGTGTAACAACATTGATAGTATTTTTAAAAACCTCTGTTGCTTCACTAGGTTACTTACTAGTGTAAATCACAGACACATTTTTGCTGGCCCCTCTTAATACAGGAGTTGACTTTAAAATATCTTTTGGGAGGAGAAGGTATTTATTTCTTCATTTATTTTCTTACACTTTTTAAATACCATCCCCTTGGAATTACTTAATTTTGAAATGTAGATTCATGAATATTACTTTTACATATCATGGATAAATTTGAGATGATGATGAAAAGTATAAATGCATATTACATTAAATTCTGAGCATAATTTAAGAGGTCACAGACTTACCCAAAACCAGGGTTTCAGTAAATAAATCTGGTATATAAATAAATAAATGTGTCCTCAAACATATTATTTAAATATAAACTGAGCATTTGACAAGGGTTGAGAAGGAGCCAGGTGGATTTAATATTACTGGTAAGTAATGGAATGCTGCTTTTCTATGCTTCAGATTACACAAGTATTTTAACAAACTGTATAACAGGAAACCCACAGGCACAAAAGACCAGGCTAATATTTCAGGGTTGGAGGGGTGCCTGGGTCATCTAGCTCCATTCTTGTTCCCATGAGTCTCATGCCTCTTGAAAAACACCACAGATCTCTGGCTGCTACCACTTCATGGTCCAAGAGGATAATAACCCAAATGTAGACACTTCTCCACCCCCATGATTTTGTGTTCCTCAGCTGAGTTTAACTATAACGGGAGAGATCAGGTGGCATCCAGTTTTTTGGGTTTTTTTGGTTGGTTTTTGGTGGTGCTGGAAACTGCTGGTTCTTCTTATTGAGCTACATCCTCAACCCCTTCCTAAATTTGTTTTTATCTTGAGACAGGTTTTTACTAAGTGATTAAATTGCATCCGGGCGTGGTAGCACACGCCTTTAATCCCAGCACTTGGGAGGCCGAGGTAGGAGGAGTGTTGTGAGTTCAAGGCCAGCTTGGGCTACAGCGTGAGTGCAAGGCCAGCCTGGGCTATATAGTGCAAACCTGCCTTAAAAAACTAGGGCTGGGGGTTTGGCTCAGTGGCTTAAGCGCCTGTCTGGCAGGCATGAGGTTGTGAGTTCAATCCCTGGTACCACAAAAAAAAAAAAAGTGATTAAGTTGCCCAGTCCAGGAATCAAATTACAGTCCTCCTAACTCATCCTCCCAGAGTCCTGTGTTCAGATTACATGGTGCTTACCAGGTTGCATTTGTGAAGCCTAAAGTATGCACAGTTTTGGATGGGTTGCATTCTTCAGGAAAATTAATACAAAATTACAAATAGCATTATATAAAAAACAATATTTAAAAGACAAAGCAGAAATGAGACTAAATTTCAAATTTTAAAAAGCTGTAAATACTACAAACATATTATCCAGAAAAATATCAATTTAAAATTTCACTGCCTAGTGTATCCTTAAAATATTTCCCCCCATATTTTTTGCTTTATACTTTTTCATTGACTCTTCATATGATAATCATTTTATAGTGCTGTGTTCTCTAGAGAATATAGAATGATAGAATATAGAATACAGATTTGTGTTTTATTTTTAAGGAACCTAAAAAATAGTTCTTTCCTTCTAGGAGGCAATAGTGAAACATCATAAATCGTCATGGGAGAAAAGCCTTCCTCCATGACTGGGAGCTTAGAAAATGGTGGTGAGGTGCTAGTAAGTCTATAGTAGCTTTCATTGTGTGTAACAGTTGTAGAAACGGGTTAAATTTTATATAATGAGGCAACTAATGAATTTTATATATTATTCAGGCACAAAGTTTAAGTTTGGAAAAAGTCAATTAGAAGAGCAGAGCATCATTATCTTTGAAAGGAAAAACAATTGTCAAAGCCTTAAGAGCTTTGTTTCGAATGCAAACATGCCCTGCAGTCCAAAGTGAAAGCAACAAGTGTGGAGGTGTCTGTTTTCCCCAGGCTACTGGCAGCCTATCCTGGGTTCTTCTCCCATCCTGCCTATTGATGGGTGTCGAGCAGGTGCTCAGCTCAGTAAAGCACTCTTGGAGGGGGTGATAAAGATTTTAGGAGACTAACAACTGGCAATAGCTTTTTAAGACATGAATGATTAACAGTGTTTTTGTGAAAGAAATAGCAGTATTGCCTCTGATCTCTCTGGGTTGATGCACTGGGATAAACAGAAATATCCACATCTTTACTTGCTTCGATGACCCGCTACATGCACATGGTTAATACTGATGTTGTAACAATAGGAATTACTCATTCTCTTTTGAAAGAACAGACCTTTAACTGTTTTTTCTTTTTTAAAGGAAGATTGCTCTCCACTACTTTGGCTTCTTTGGGTTTGAGTCATTTTTTCAGTTGGATTAGCCAGGCAAAGTGTTTCTTCTATGAAGGAATAAAAATGTCCTCTTGATTTGAAATTGTGTAATGGACTATAATAACTCATGAAATGTTTGGAAAGACAAAGTTAAGCTACTGGTTTAAATTTAGTGTAAATTATTAAGATGTTCTCTACCAATTAACTCTGAAAAGACATTATGTGAACAACTTGGGAAATTGTTAAGTCAATGTGGTGTGTATATGAAAGCTAATTATAATATATTCTGCAAAATGTTCTCGATTTTTTTTAGAAAAAATTTTACAGTTCTATAAAATTGAGCTGGATGATCCTGAGTCTTACATTTTTCTACTAACAGTGAATTTTTAGTTCAAATAATCTTTACACTCTGTCAAAAAGATGTAGAAATATTAAACAATGAATGACATATTTTAGATAGTCCCATTCACTGAGCCTCAAAAATGTTACTGGTCTTGTTCTCAAAAGCACTTCTGGTTTGATATTCTGGTTTTTGAGGCCTGAAAAATCTATATGTGCACTTTCACATTATTTTGCACCCTGGGGCCTCTTGCTCAATAACTGAGATAAGGGAGGAATGCTCTTCAGAGGCTTCCTGCTCATTATGTTGCTGCCCAAAAGCCCCATGTATGCCTGATAAAGTTAGTCGAATGTCAGGGACTCTGCTGTGATGAAAGGATCTTAATGTGACTTGTCAAGCAGCTCAAACGTTAGCTATAATCTTCATCCATGCAAAGCCTGAGCCTGGTCCTGGCAGACACAAAACTGAGCGTTACACACAACACCTTTTGTTGTGTTACACATTTTCAAGATGAACAGAAGAAAAGAGATGAGGTAGTATATAGTGGGTTAAAAGTGGGCACCTGTGGATGAGGGTTGATTTTTGTTTTCTTTCTGTCTTTTTTTTTCTTTTGCATTTTAAATTTATACCAGTGCAAGTATATATTTGTAAATATCAATGCAACTTAGCTTTCACAAGTGGAATACGTGCTGTAGTGATTGGTAGGGCCAATGTTAGAGTGAGGAGCTGGTACACATAAGTGCTGAATGCATCCTGCTCGATGATGTGCACAAATTATTAGGTGTGTGTATCAACTTTGGTTTTAAAATATGCTGGTGGGAGGAGTGGCAGGTCAAGCCTGTTCCACACACAAAGGACTAGACAACTGGAAATGCAATGATTTGGGCCAAAAGGAAGAGAAGGGAGCACCATCATGGATAACACACGTTTAGGGCCTGCCTGCCATCTGTCCTTTCACTTTACCATCGCTGGGGCTTTTTCAGCCTGTTTCACTTAGCATTGTCCTTTCACTTTTACCTTAAGCCTCTGATGCTGGCATTTGGTATTTATTTGGACAGCATCTTACGTGCTGCACATATTTTGGTCAGGAAGTTTTACAGGGGAAGAGTTTTTTTAAGTGTCAAAAGTTGACACAGAAGAATTTCTACCCTGGGAGATTTTAGAATGTGTGCTACAGCTTTCGAGTAAGCTAAGGTGGTTGTTGAGATGTGAGGGAAAAGCAGAGAAAGAAATAGCAAAACTGAGAAGTGACCTCTTTTTTTAACACTCTCTTGCTATCTTTATGTACTCATCTTGGGGGAGTTTCCTTCACCTTCCTCTTGTAACCTGGTCCTCATGCTGCTCTCTGGTTAATCAAAGTTTTGGAACTTGCTCACCCATTCTTTCCCTCTTAGTTCCTTTCTCACTGTGCTCTGCTTTATTCTCCTCCAATATATACATAGAGTTCACAGTAATCAAGACTCAGAATATTGTAGTTTGAGAGTAATGAATTTTGACTCCATACAGCTAAAGATTTAGAACATATAATTTGAACAATGTCACGGAAAAGAGTCTATAACACAACCTGCCAAGCTGGGCTGCAGCCAACCAACTGTCAAAGGTGTCTGTGCATGACTGAAGAGTTGCCTTCTAGCTAGCAAAGAGCATTTGGTGAAATGCTGGTCTATTTCAAAAAGTTCAGAGACTCAGAGGTGTGACTGGGTGCACTGCAAGCGTTCCAACGGCCTTAGGGAAGAGGGACTTTCTGCAGTTGTGGTTTAGATATGTACAGGTGTGACTGATGGACTGAGGTTCAGGTGGGAGGCAGAGCCAAGGGGCCCCTGGCTGAAGCTGAGCTGAAATGTGCAAAGAAACCCCAAAACGTAGGAGGAGGCAGGGGCTGCTGCTCACTAGCCCAGACTCTCCTCTGCTTTCTGTTCCCCAAGCTATACTCAAAGGAAAGTGTGTGTCATCATGGAAAGTCCTCTCCCAGGTAATGATCAGAAAGAGATGTAGGAGTGTGTGTATGTGTGTGTGTGTGTCTCCAGGAAGAGGGGACAGGCCAGTCAGTGCCCCTGGGCATTGGAGTGGCAACTGAACACCGCAGACAAAGTGAGCTAGATCCCAGGGAGCAGGGCAGTAGTCTGCATTTGAAAGATGAGAATAGAATCAGCAATTAGGTCTTCAGGTTGCTTTGAAAATGAAATGATGAATACATGTCCAGCATTTAGTAAATGCATGCACAAATTAAATTGCAACCAGAGTAGCTATTCTTTCATCATTACTGCTTTTGAGAGATTCCTTCTCACTGCTTTAGTTTTTAATCTACTTTTACTTTCTACATATTTTTAAGTGGTTAAAATAAAATGGATTTGGTCCTGTTTTTGGCTTTAAGCAGAGAAATTGTTACTCAGGCTGTATTTTAAAAGGGTTACATTAAACCTGAGGTGGGTTGAACTTGAACAAAGTTTTGAAAATAATTGTGTCTCAAAGTTGAATTTGCATTGCTTAAAAAAGTTGGCACTGATATCATCCTTTGCTTTAAGAAGATTATGATAATAACTAATCACCCTTGGGGAGGTTAATAAATTATTGAAAGAAGTAATTTTAACAGTTTCGAATTCATGTTCAAAGATATAATTGGAATAATTTTCAAGAGACATCAGTCTTTATTTCTTTGGAAATTACGATGATTAAATTGAGTTTCTCAGTCTCTCTTATTGTTATTGGAAGATAATAGGAGTCTGCTGAGGATTAGTGGGGAAAATGAATGGTATATGTTCTGTTAAAGACTTCACAGTTGAAACATTTCTTACCTGTCTCTGTATTGCCACAATTTATATGTTCAACACATGATCATTAATGCAGTGGCCTTTATTGCACTTTACTTAAAACTGAATTCAAATGAAGGATGAGAATGATGCTTTTGGAAGGATTAAAGTATAGAATTTTCTTTCTAAGGGAGTACATCATATGCTAGCTCAGAATAGAATCACATTACACTCAAAGAGCTCTGTGAACACTGACAGGAGAGTTTAATTCCCTCTTTGCATATTTTTCAGGATTCTGTCTCTACTTCTCTATGAAATTGAACATTGGACAAGATGATGATGTCACGCTCATTACCTGGGTCTTTTTAAGTGGTCTTTCACTCTGATATGAGTGATTGAAATTGCTGAGTGTTAGGGAAATGGAGGATATTTGAAAGAGTAAATGCATTTTGATCTGTTATCTCAGCTGAGGCTTTCTGGAGGTGATGAAGTGGTTTTTATCAGTGGAAAATAGCGCCCTATTTTCTTTAAGATCTTTCTAAACTTAAAATAATTCCTATGGTATAACTGAGTCTAATCCCACCCAGATATATACCTCTAGTCACCCTGTTCTATTATCTACATGGTATTGCTTTTTATTTTCATTCATTTATTTATTTTTTATTTTAAAGATAGTAAAATCTAACAAAGCATAAAACAAAGTCAATGAAAACAAAGCAGTAGAACTGGTACAGAACTTCAAAGAAAGGTACTAGGAAAACAATAGCTACTATAGTATATCTTGTTACTTCAGAATAGTTGACCATTCCAATAGGTATAGTAAAATCAAACCAAAAACAAAACACAATAAAACCAATAAAAACAGAATATGAAATAAAGCAAAAAAAAATAATCAGAATAAAGCAAAACAATGAGAACAATGTTGGGCTTCAAAGACAAGACAGAGGAGAATCCCCCATATTTGCTACATTGCATACTATCATCTTTCCAAGAGATGCTCAGACTGCCGGCTTCAGGCCTACAAAATCAACTGAACAATACAAGCATTTAGTTGCTTTATGTACCATAGTTGCTATCAACTTAGCCAGTTCTAGGAACCAGCAGGTTGCTTATGGGGTTGGGGAGGGGGAGTCCTTGATACTTAGCCCGCGCGCCAGTAGGCCTGTAAGAGGCACATCTCTTTCTCCTCCTGGAGTCTGCGCTGGTCGCACACACTCACCAGGAAGGCAGGCTAGTTGTCTTCTGTTTGGGGCCTCCCTGCCCCTGGTATTGCTTTTTAAATTTCAGCATCATTTGCTTATTTTTGCCCTTTAAATACCTTTGACCTATAGGATGAGACAACATGCTGATGTTCTTTCTGGTTAGAATGTCTATTTAGAGATTTGTGTTGGTTGTAATTCAAGTTGTGTTGGTAGATTGCTCAACTTTTCTTGACTCAAACCTTAACAAAACAACACTGGAATTTTAAGACCCAAAGGCAAAACTGAAGTAAGAAAAATTACCTAATTTAACGTGCTACAAAATAAATTACTGCCAGGCATGGTGGTAGGCATCTCTGTTTCCAGCTACTTGGAAACCTATCAACATAGGTTTCATATTCTAGGGCAATATTTACAATGTTACCCTTAAAGTTGGATGCAGACGTAGTCTTCTGGTTGCATGAGTATGGATAAATTTCTATTCAAAACAATCTAAGGAATGTGATCATTAAGTGCTGCAAACATACTAGTAAAGAATGGGAAGACTTAAAAATATATCGTCTATCTATCTATCTATCTATCTATCTATCTATCTATATTTCTCAGATATCTACCTCATGGGAGTGATAAGGTAAATTAAATATATTTATCCGTATCTAAAGCATTTTTTGCATTGTAAACAGTGACACTAAACTTATTTTATAGGAAGCAATTATTAAATGTTATTAAGTGATAGAACTAAAATATTGGTGCAATCTATTACATGCTTTTTTAATGTATAAAGAGGGAGCATTTCAACATGTGAACACCTCTGTCAAAAATGTTTAATCTAAGTTTAATTGTTAGGAAACAATTAGAAAAATCCAAATTAAGAGACATTATTCACAACAACTAGCCTGAGCTCTCTAAAATGTCAGTTATCAAACACAAAAGGAAATCATAGACACATAGCATTGAAGTTGACCCTTTGTATCCATACGTTTCACTTCTGAGGATTCAACCAGCCTTGCCTCAAAAAATAGTTGAGGCAAGTTGTGTTTGTAGTGGACAAGTACAAATATTTTTTCCTTGTCATTTATTTATTTCTTAAACAATATGTTATGATAACTATGCAACATTCACATAATATTAGATATGATATTTAGAATTTGAAGCTTAGTTAAGGATATTATATGGACATATGGTCCCTTATACAAAGGATATTGTATGGACATATGGTCCCTTTTATAAAGGGACTTGAGCATCTGTGGATTCTGGAATTCTTGGGTTCCTAGAACTAATTCCCCATAGATGCCATAGGAGTACTGTATATAAAATAGTGATCAAATTCTCCAGATCAGAAAATACAGTTTTCCTGTGGGATAGAACTTCCTATTTCATTCTCTGGGAGAGATCATACTGATCAACTTAGGTGTTGTTGCCTGTTTCGGGCCTGACATGGCAGGACTCTGATACCCTCCTGAGTAGCTGAGTCCAGGCAGAGATCTCACAACTCCCTTTGCCGTCTTTTTCTTGTGTAGATCAGAGGCAACAGAACTGATCTAAGGACATTCGTATTTTTTGGTATGTATTTGAAAACTCTTTGAAACTAGTTCTTTCTCTTAGTGACATCATTTATAATTTGAAAACTATGAGCTCCACTTTATTATCTTAATTGATAAACTAAATTAGCATATGCTAAGTTTGTATCCCTAGGCTAGGATGTATGCAGAGGGAAGCTACTAGATTTGATAAATTAGCAACTATATTTTGTTCTCTGGATTTGCCTTGAAAATGGATTCTTGGTAATGTTTAGTTTTCAGGGAGAGGATTGTGTAGTCAAGCAATTTATTTATTTATGAATTAATTTCTTTCTACTCCATTTAGGGTAAGGAGTATACACCATAGCTATCAAAGTACTATAGATGCACAATTATATGACTATTTCAAATCAACTGTGTGTTTAGATGCCCAAATGTAAATTGGTGCTTTGGCAGGTGGAATATTTATGAATCTAAACTTATTAATAATAAAAATGAAATATATAGAATTAATAATCATGATATAAAAATTAAGATTAAAAGGAATATCTGAAGATATTCTTATGTCAAAAATTATTCCTAAAGATCTAGGCAAGACTAAAGTTCGGCAAATACATCACTAATTCTCACTCTTTTTGTTTTCTATTTACAAAGTAAATTTAGAAGGCTATTCTGTTTTCTGCTCATATCTGTAACATTCTTTTCTTTGGTTTAATTTTCATTTTTAATAGGTGAAACATAATTCTAAATAAAGCTTGCTGGGAAATTCAAGGAAAACATTCTTCATTTGTTTGTTTTTTTGAAACAGGGTCTATTTATGTAGTTCAGGATGGCCTTAAACTCTCTATGTAGCCTAGGATGGTCTAGAACTCATGGCAATTTCCCTGCCTCAGCCTCCTGACTGCTGGGTTTGCAGGCATATGTCATCACACCCAACTAAGGGAAACATTCTTTTCACAGATATCTATAAGGGGACTTCCTTTTATGACTTTAGGGAGTAAAATCAGAACTCTGATAATGGTTCAGAAAATATTAGTTTATAAATTTATATATAATTACTTTTCTATGAGCCAGATTAGAATGACAGGTACAGTAATCACTATACTGCTGTATTGGTTAGAATTCTCTACAGGAATAGATTCAATATGAAATATACATGAAAGTGGGTTTATGACAAAATCAGAGGTGGTGTAGTCTGCAACAGCTACCTGCATGCCAAAGAGCCAGAGGAGCCAGAAAGTGGAAGAAGGTGGAAACCTCAGAACAAGATCAATCAAGATGCAGCACCAGTCCAAACCCAAAGGCCCAGGAACTTCATGGAGACTAATCAGTGTGAGTGTGTGTTGAAGGATACATAGAAAGACTGAAGAAGCAGGTGTCTAGCGAAAGATGCACCCACTCAAACTGAGTAGAAGTTTTCAGATGCAGACCACCTTCCTCCTTCCTTTTTACATTCCATCCCTGCCACCAGTGGGCTTTTCCTCTCAGTTAGCTGTCCTTCCTGCCACTTATCTCTGGAAACACCTTCACAGACATATTCAGAAGTGTGTGCTTTACCAGTCTGCTAGGTGTCACTTAATCCAGTCACAGTGACAATCAAGATTAACTATCCCAGCACTTGCTTTCTATTACTTTCAGTTACATTGCTGCCATCTCATGCTACATTAATCAAAATCCTGTTTTTTGGTGACACTGTTTTTTGATGACTATTGCCTTTTTTCTTTTCCTTTTGTAATTCTTTTTTTTGGGACCAGGAAACAAACCCACGACCTCATGATTGCTGGGAAGGTGCTGTGATGCTGAGCTATATCCCCAGTCCTCTTTTTGTAGCTATTAAAACTCATTCATTGTCCTGGTTGTCCAACTTGCTGACATGAAAATTAGTTTTGGTGCATACCTTTGTTCTTCAGATGTCTTCCAATGTTCAAATTCTTATTATTTCATTTTTTTTGATGAGACAATCAGTAACATTTTCATTTTCTTCTTTTGTAATGAATTTTTATACAGTATAAAATTTGATATTTTGCTTAGTAATTTTAAATGATGTTTTTTCATACTCATACTCTTGTCATTTACAAAACAGGTTTGCATTAGTAAAAATGGTGATTTTACCATTTTTAAAATTTGTCAATTAAATTAAAAAAAGTTTCTTACTGAGATTCAGGGCCTTCCCTTTAAGAAGGTTATCTAGTGAGAGCTTGACTTATTATCAGAAAAAGAAGTGTTATCAAGGGAAGTCTACATGAATTAGAAGTAATGTAAAAGTACCTTATAATGCAAAACTTCACACTTACATAAGATATCTGATTTTGTCCCAGTGACAAAATTGGATAATTTAATTTTGTTAAGTATTGTAGAAATTTTTACCTTGAAAGAAACCAGAAACATAGAATAGTGGTGAGGAGGGGAGGCTCTGAACTCAGATGGCTTGAGTTTTGAAACTTTGACACACTTTCCTTGCTGTGTGGCCTTGGGCACATTAGTTAATGTTTATGTGCCTGATTCTCTTCACTTGTTCAAAGTTGATAGTAATAGTACCTCATAAAGCTGGTGCAAGGATTTAATGAGTTCATATGAATATGGCTCTTAGAATAATTTTTGGTACATAATTAATGTTAGTGATGCTGGTGGTAAAGTTGATGAATAATCTTGTCATCAGCAAGTGCATTTGTTTCTCTTGGAGTCTTTTATACATTTGGCTCTAATCCTCCAAATTTCTGACCTCTAAGAGTAGAGTGAACCTTACAATGATTTTTTTGCATTTCCCACAACTACTTTCTTCAGGGACCCTTATGGGTTGTCTTGTTCCCCAGAAGACAATATGAAGACAAAACTCAGACTCTTCACTGCTTTCTACTGAAACCAACACTGTGGCTCTCACTTTTATTGATCTGTTTTCCTCATTTTACAGTCTGCCTCTCCCAAACCATTATACCCACATTCAAACACCTCTGAATCTCAGATTGTAGGATAAAAGAGATTGTCATGATTCTTTCTCTGTGTCTCTGTCTCTGCCTGCCTGCCTGCCTGCCTGCCTGCCTGTCTGTCTGTCTGTCTGTCTCTCCTGCTAAAGCCATCTGTTTACCTAAGAGAAAGTCTTGAAGCCACTGCCAGGATGATAAGATGTCTTCCAATTTGATGCAGAAGCACATGAACAATTTTCATCTTTACTATGTCACTAAGCAATGTTGAAGGAACCTTGCTGATCTAATCACTCTGACATATCGACGTAACTGTTAGTCTAAGTATGTGTAGTGGAAACAAACAATTCATATTTAGTTTTCTTTCACATGTGCCTAAATTTATAGCCCCATGATTATTTTGAGTTCTTCTCAGAATTCTTCAGTACAGAATGCTTGTCTAACTATTTTGACATCTTCCTGCTGGGCAGTGACTATTGCGAAGTTTTATGTGAATGCATTTTGAACACAAGGCTATATTTTTCATATTTTGCTTTCTTGCTATGTCTGGGAAAGTTCTGTTCTAAGACTTTTTATTTAATTTTGATTTATATTACTAAGTGATTCAGGGTGTCAATAGACTTTTTCCAGAACAGAATGTGTGAGGCAAAGTCTCATTCCTTTAATTGAGAAAGAACTTATTCCAAGGATCTCCTAACTTATTTAAAAACAACCAATGTATATTAAAATCTTGTATGATGGCAGTGGATGGATACATGACCACATATGTTTTCTTTTTGAAGGCAAGTAAATGTTTTTACAAAAAATATAACAATGTGAACAGGATTGAGGACAACTGGGTTAAAAAGTGAGAATTGGCTAGTTCAAGGCATACTTAGATCATAAAGATTATTCTCTGAAAACAAAATCTGCAAGGTTTTCAAATTATCTGGAAGGCAGGTTAACTTTGAACCACTTTTTTTTAGTTAATTAAATCTGTGCTTTCTTATATTGTGTTTGAAAAATATGAATATAATTTTCTAAAGAATGGAATCCAGTCCTAAAGATGATGAAGTGTTCTTTGAAAATCTCAAAATCTTTCGAGGTTATTTCCACAAATGAACAGGGCATGTTCTCAGAAAGTTTTCTGCATTTATTGTTTGTAGATAGTGAAGAAAAGGGGAGAAAAGGACAAGATTCTCAGGGAGCAAAAGGTTTTTTTCTTGCCAGTCATTTTTGTTTTTCCTTAGCTTATAATTCTCAGTAGCAATATCAATCCTTTTTAAAATCACCTCCCAACTAAAGTGTTAAAAATTGGACTAATAACCTTGGGTATATGTCAGCTTGCAGATATGTGAATTTGAAGAAGTCTAGTAAACATGAATACATATTTATTTCCACTCAGCATTGGAAGGTGCTTTTCCAGTTCCCTCCAATATCCTGTGTTGGATGTGCGAGCACCGATGTCATTTTGCTGCTTGTTTCTTTGCAGATAGTACTTTTTAATCCTGTAACCTTTTAGAATTCTTTGTATATGTTTGAAATTCTGAAATTTCACAGGGCTTGTTTAAGTGTGTACCTTTTAAGATATGTTTGCTTGAGCATTTTGTGCATAGAAAGGACCTCCCTCACAAACATTTTCCTTGTCTTTTTGGGCTTTCTTTGCACTGTTTTGGTTTTGTCTTCTATCAGTTCCCTCCACCAGGTAACCAAGATGATCACTGCTAACTCCAGGTTTGCATTGCATTCTTGGTTAAAATCCTAGGGAAAAAAATGAGCAAGTGTCTTTCTCCAAATTCAGGTACAATTTCCTGATTAGTTAGACTTTGTCCCTATCCTCTTTTCTGAATTGGTCATGATGATGAAGAGCATAAGTACTGCCATCCTACTTAACTATTTCTCCCACTGCCACCCTAGCACAAGACATTATTGTATCTTGTTTAGAAATTAGTCTCCTAACTGGTTTCTTGGTTTGTATCTTTTTGCCTCTTCAGTCTGTTCTCAGTGGGGGCACCAGAGCTGCTAATGTGTTTGTCACATCAGAACTGTGCACAGCTTGCCTTTTTGTTTCACTTCAAGAAAAGCTGACAGTTTTCAGTAGTCACTGAAGAGACCACCTGGGAGCCATGAGCCTTGAAATCTGGCCTCCCATAACCCCGCCACATCCTTCCATCCTTCATTCAGCCTCAGCCATACTGGCCACCTGCTGAACTGCACACTCGCCCCACCCACTTGAGTCTCAATTTGGGACCTTACCCAAATTTACCTCATTTGAGAGATCAGGATCCACCTTTGGACATTCACAGGGTGCTTTCTTACCTCTTTTTAAGTATTCACTACCATGCTCTCTGTTCAGAGAGACCATTCTGGTCCTATTTAAAACGGCAACCTTCTGAAATACTCTTCATTACTTTATTTCTCTCCATTTCTCTCTATTTATTTTACCTATTTTCTTAATTGTCTGTCATCATGAGATTTAACCCCATGAGGGTCAGAGCTCTGATCAGTTGTGTTCATTATTATTGTCAGGCCTTAAAACTCTGGCTGCCACACCATGAGCTACACCTGTTTGATGAAGGAATGAATGAATGACTGGTCAACCTAGGTCCTCTGCTTGACCCTGGGCTGGGCAGGCAGGACTGATCATAGATGATTCTGCAACCTGGAAGAGGCAGGTTTTCAAGTGAAAGGAGCCAGTGAGACCGAAACGAATAAATGTCCAAATAAAAATCTTTCTGGTAACCATCGAGATACAGACATTAGGGTTTGAGAAGTATGGGATTAATAGGTGAAAGAAAGTTTCAGGCTCTGAAACACAGCTATTTTACCTATTTGCTTAATTTTGAATTTGACGGTGTATAATTGTCCTTATGTAGTATCTTTAACTTTTAGAAAAACTATGCCTGGAAAAATCGTATAGGGTAAATAATTTTCTCTGATTGCTTGAATAGCTTTTTAATAGTATCAACTAGAATTTTTATTTTCACTGACTAATATATGAAAACATCAGTTAGACTTAGATAAAGATTTTATCTTTTAGAAAGCACTATTGGCAGAATGATTATTAGGCAATCTCTCTATATTACTTCTGATTTATTATTAATTATTTACTTGCATCCAAATGAAACTTTTGAAGTTAACAATTATAGAATGAATAATTGAAAGACTAAGAGCTATAATCTGAAAGATTTTGTGTCTAATTTTTTCTCAATATTCCTGAACTTCTACTTAATTAAACTTATTATCAATTCATTTTATTAAATTTATAGAACTCCAGCAAGATTGAGCAAAAATTAGACCCAAATAAAAACTTTTAAATTATAGCTATTAACCTTTTGATTTTATTAATCTTAACTATAGATTTCATTATTGATTTCTGCCTTTATTTTTATTTCATTTTCCTTTGGTTTATTATTATGTTACTGTTCTAATTTTATGTGCTGAGGCCTTTGCTTATTTGCTTTTTCTTTATTTTTTTGATAACTGTATTTGAAATATACATTTTCCTCTAAACTGCTTTAGCTGTGTCCCTAAAATTTTTGCATGTATTTACAATGATGATGAATTCTAAATGTATTTTTAAAAAGTTTTATTGTTATTAGTACATGTTTTCAGTACAAATGATGGCATTCATTTTGGGGACTTGCTACATGGACATAACATATCTTAGTTCTTTTCATGTCCACTACCCCTCCCCACTCTTCCCTCCTTCCATCTCACAGTCACTTTCCCATTTGCAAAACATTTATCTACTTGATTCCTATTATCTTTTATGTTTTTCTTCAATTTATTTACACTTTTATATTTTTATTTATATTTTGTATTTCTTGCATAATATAAACCTTACAATATTTAAATTTGTGTGTCTACTTTCTTTCTTTCTTTCTTTTTTTTTTGCAGTATCATGGCTTGAAGTCACAACCTTGTGCCTGCTCAGCAGGCGCTTAAGCCACTGAATCATGTCTAGTTTGTTTCACTTAACATTATGGTCTCAAAATGCATCCATTTTCCTACAAATGGCTCAAGTTTATCCTTCTTCACAGCAAAACAGTACTCCATTGTGCATAAATACCATTCTTTTTTTTTATTTAAGAGAAAAAAAAGACACATATAAAAAAGACAAAAAGCAAAAGAGACAAACAAATGACTAGAGTAAATGCACAACAGTAACATTATAGGTTTACAAAACAGGACGATAGAAACTAGACAATGGTTGCAATATTGCATATCGTTGCCTTCAAAATGGTTGTTTACATTAACAGATATAGACATGTAAAATTGATCTAGTCATATGAGTATTAACCATTCTTTCTCAATAACTAATACATTCAGAAGTATGTTTGTTTCAGTTATCTTACATATACATATATACAGATTTATATCTTTTCTTTTCCCTTCCCTCTTTCCCCCTTTTCCCTTCCCAATTACTTTTGCTCTTTGAGTAGTTTTTTACCTATACATAGTATTTATTGTAGATTTTGGATCATATATACTTTTTCAGTTTCTTACACTAGGGAGACATTACGGTATTTACATATGTGGGTTTGATTTATCTCACTTATGAGAATGGCCTCAAGTCGTGTCCATTTACATATAAAAGTCTCAATGCAATCTTTCTTAATAGCTGAGTAGTACTCCATTATATAAAAATACCACATTGTTTTTATCCATTCCTTGCTTGATGGGCACTTGGGTTGTTTCCAAGATTTGGCTATTACCAATTGGGTTGCTATAAACATGGGTACACAAATATCACTGTGGTATGATGTTTTCGATTCTTCTGGGAAAATGCCCAGAAGTGGGATAGCTGGGTTGAATGGGATTTCTAATCCTAGCTTCTTGAGGTATCTCCACACTGATTTCCACAGTGGTTGCACCGGTTTATACTCCCACCAACAGTGGAGAAGAGTTCCTTTTTCCCCACAGCCGCTCCAGCATTTGTTGTTGGTTGATTTTTTAATCTTGGCCATTCTTTCTGGAGTGAGATGGAATCTCAGTGTTGTTTTAATTTGCATTTCTCATATGACTATTGATGTTGAACATTTTTTTCATATATTTATGTGCCATTTGTATTTCTTTCTCTGAGAAGTGTGTATTCATCTCAGATGCCCATTTTTGGTTGGGTCCTTGAATTTTAAGGGTCTGATTTCTTTTAATTCTTTATATGTTTTAGATAGAAGTCCTTTGTCTGATGGACAACTGACTAAGATATTTTCCCAG
>RJWM01009619.1:0-67156 GCA_004363535.1 Dasyprocta punctata
CTGACATCCTGACACCTGGTCTTCGTCTGCAGACTCGTCTCGGTCCTGGGAGACACGCAGGCTTGTCGCTTTCTCCCTGTGCGCCTTCACTGCTAAACTAAAACATTTAAAATAATCACTTGAAAAATCTTTATTCTTTTATTGTCCAGCTTCCTCCTTTGGGGCATTCCGGGAAGTGTCTTCACCTGTCCCTCTGTGTGTCAGTACGCAGAAAATGTCCACACCATGCTGAAGCAACCCAAAGCTGTGCACCAGCTTAGCCGAGCCATAAGCGGGGGCCCCGCGATGTGGACAGGCTCTGTGTGTGCCTGTGAGGGCCGGGTCTGCGGCAGCCCCTCCTGGCACCCCGCCTCGTCCAGGGGTCCCCTGCGTCCCTGTCCTGTGTCTCTGGTTCCAAGTCATTGCAGGGTTCTGGGTGCAAAACAAAACTGAAACCCACAAAGCTGGCCTTGCTGTGCCCCTTCCCCAGGCCGGGGTGCGGACGCCAGGTGTTCTCTCCTCTGCCTCCTGATGCCGGGGAGCAGAACCAGAGTCGAAGCGCATTTCGTGGTTGCCCTCAAATACCGAGGGTCCCTGAGATGATGTTTTCCTCCTCTCCCCGCTCCTGCCTTTCCCAGATAAGGAATTTCACTGTTTAACGGGTTTCTTACTGATGAAATGGGAGTCCCCTCCCCTGTTTTTCCTGTTAGAACTATGGCTTGTAATAATCCAACATTCGTGATTTCTCTTCAACAGATTCCTAGATGAATTACGGGTTATTAAAAATTCACCTGATTTACAATGTGCCATAATTTAACAAATTACCCCCCAAAAATATGAGATTGTCAAACTTAATATCTAACAAGTGTGCATAAAAGTTTGATTCTCCTCTTGCCCTTCCCAACATCAAACATTATCTCTTTTTTTATCATTTTCAATTTGATAGCAAAATTCATTTCATATTATTCACATTTCTAAATATACACCTTCAGCAAGCTATTGATTTCTGGAAATAAGAGTGACTCACCTAATCATCTGACAATTTCAGAAGATACATATAGTAAGACTTGAATGTATAAAGATCAATGAAATACTTAAGTATTTTATAGATTAAATCAGTGTGTGCATGCATGTATTTAAGGAGACAGTGTGTTGAAATTACAACAGATAAATATCCTTGTCTTTAATTTTTTCAATGTATGTTTGTGTCAGAAACAGCTCACCTTCAAGTTTGACTGCTGTTCCTCTAAATTTGCTTTATTTTCTCGGTTGCTTAAATACAGGTAAGGAACTATGATCAGGAGGATACGGAGCCCTCTGGTGGCCAAAATACTTTTGGATACAGACAAATATATTTCTCTTGAATTCTAGAGTCTCTGATACAGTTATTTTAAAGTTCTTGAAGATTTAGCCTTTTAAAAATAAACAGATGAGCAAAGTTAACTAAACAGGAAAAGCTTTTAAATGCGACTGCATCATCAGGGAAAAATGAATTTGGGAGGTGTCAGTAGCCACACTCTGCCAAGGTCTAAGAATCCCCGGAAACCAACAGACCCCAGACCTCTTTGTGAGGTCCCAGAGGGTGTCCTGTGTCAGGACCCTGCTGTCCACCCTTTGTTCTAAAAGGCTTTTGAGATGATTCCACAGAAATGGATCCCACTTTGGGTTGGCTCAGGTGTGGGAGTGTAAAGGGCAGTCGGGAGCATCATCGTAGCTGTAGGATTACAACCCTTCCCTGGTCAGCAAAAGCAGAAAAAGCTAGGAAGACAGTATTACATCCGTGTAAGGAAGGAGTTTTACTGAAAACAGTATTTTGGGGAACTGAATGGGCTGCTGAGAGGTAGTGAGTTCCCCGTCAATGTGAATATTGAGGCCAAAGACAGAAACCCACGCACCTCACCTGTCATGGAGCAGGCACAGGCTCTCGAGGTGGGGTCTAAGCAGATGGCGAGACCCCTTCCAGGCCTCCAGCCCTGGGGCTGCAGAGCCCCATGGTCACGGACACGCCGTCGGCATCAGCGCCTGTTTCCTGGCGGTGGTTTCTGCAATGCCGACTGTGTCCACGCAGGAGAGTTCTTGGGCCTGGAACCGGGCTCCTTTGTGTCCGACTGCAGGTGGGCAGGGCATCCTGGGTGGCCGCGTGCACATCCTGTACTTATTTATAAAGGCAGAGGTCACTCCTGGCCTGCGGCCATGCTGAGCGGTTGCTGAGCGCGGATCTGGGTCGCAGGTGGGGCTGCGCGTATGTCTGAAGGACGCAGCCCTTTCTTTTGAGCAACAGTTCTGTTTATACAGCATCTCTTGTGACCACATCTGCATATTTCACAGTCTTTTTCAGATTTTTTCAGGCACGAATCTGTCACCCAAAACAGCAAGGATATGCTCCTTGTTTATTTATGTGCTTGGAAGAAACCATCAGGCCTTAGCCAAGACAGCCCTGCTGAGAATATTTTTTATGAAAAACACGTTTGTAATCAAACAGGTTATCAGAGCAAGAGGTCGCTGTTCCTTCTTCAGATGTCTCAAGAGTCAGCTGCGGGAGCTCTTGTCGGAAGCACGTGATTGATGGTGATCTCCAGGGCCGTGGAGGTGACCCTCTGGTGCGAGTGCCACCTCGGGCATGTGGCACCCTCTCCATTGCCACATGAGCCATTTCCACCCGGGACCACCCCAGCTGCTGAGCAGTCAGGGTTAATTGCAGTGCTGCCACGCGCGATGAGTAAGTGGGGTTTGGGCTGCAGTTTGGGCACGCGGGCTCTGAAAGGTTCCCTGTCCCTGCTCTAGCAGGCCTGGCAGAAGTGAATTCCTCACATTACCTTTAACGGGACACTGCTTCTAGCACTGATCTGCACTGATGCGAACAGGGTTTTAAGGCACTTGATGCCACAGTTGATTCTGAAGGTGGCTTTTGGTGTCACCTGTGTCCAATTTCTAAAGACACAGAAGCGGAGTCCTGAAGGGTACAGAAGGGCAACACGTCCGGAGCCGAGTGTGGGCTGGATGAGCTGACGTGAGAGGATGTGGCAGGTCTTCCACACTTGAGGGAAATTTGGATTTTAAGTGCCGGGAGAAGCTCGATGTTGTGCCCATGTTCAGAAGGTGGTTCTGGTTACTGGGAAGGGAATAACTGGAGAAAGGACGGGCCGGGAAGGGCGTCAGGGACTCTAGGCAAGCTGGGGCTGACACCAAGGCAGGGCTCTGGGGGCAGGGGAGGCTACGTTTTGGAAGTGGGGGGGGAAGTGTAATGGTTTGATACAGTGAGTAAGGAAACCTGGACAAGACCTGCAGGGAGACTGGAGAAGTGACATCACTGGGGGTGTCCTGGGGACAGAGTGAGGGAGTCATGGACCAAGGTCAAGAAGCTGTGACCCGACTGCACCTCCTTCTAACCCTGTACTCTACCTTTTGCCACTGAACTCATCACTTTCTGACATGCTGCATGGCTTCTGTGCACAGCTCGTGTACCATTTCCTGTTCGTCTCCCACCTCCTCCTTGACAGCATGACCCTCACAGGCAGGGATTCGTCAAGGCTGCTAGCACAGTCCTGGCCTCTCAGAGGAAGTGGCAGAGCTGTTGTGGAGAAGCTAAGGAAGCAGCTGGACTGGGGGCTCTGGAGCTCAAAGGTGTTATGGTTTAAATCCAGAAGGTCGTCAAACATCCTCGTGTATGTGGAAGTGCTAGGATCATGGGGCTCTGAACTCACGGCTGGATTCAGGCACTAGTGAGTGCGGCAGCTGGGTGCTGTTAGGGTGCAGCGTGGAAGGGTGCATCCCCCCCACTCCTCCTCCTCTCTCTGCTTCCGGGCCGCCACGCCCTGAGCAGCTCCCCTCCGCCAGGCCCTTCCACCATGCCCGCCTGGGATCTGCCCCACCGCGCCTGGACGGAGACCTCTAAAACAGCCACCAAATAAACTCTCCCTCTTAAAGTAGTGTGTGTCGGGTGTTTCCTCCCAAGTAGCAGGAAAGTGACTAAGACAAAAGAGGAGAGTTGGCTATAGCCATGAGAGAGAAACCACTGATCAGTGGTAAAGGCTTGGGAATTGATGAGGTCACCTGGGGAAAGAGGAGCCAGGCAGTCCAGCAAGGTGCCCCGAGGGAGCTCCAGGGAGTGGGCCCCAGGGGAGGGTCGGACCATGAAGCAGAAGCAGGAGAGGAGGCACGGTGCTGTCCTGGGGACGAGAGTTTCCAGCAAGGGGGTGCTCACACTCGGGGGTGTTCCAGTGAAGTTCAGGTGCCGGCAGCAGTTGCAGTGGGAGCGCCCTGGGGAGCAAAGACTGAGGACGCAGGGTGTGTGGGGGTCACACAGGTGCTGGTGTGGTGCAGCCGTCTGGAAGCAGCCCCAGGAGCGGGGTCTGCACTGCAGGTGGACGGGCGGTGCCCAGCTGCGATTGGAAGGGCAGGGCTGGGAAAGGAAGGGACAGCAACTCCGAGAGACGGTGTGATGTGGGGTGGGCTCCGGCTCCGGGTGGACCCGGAAGGATGAGGGCGATCAGAGCCGCCCCGCTGCTGGGGAAATCTCAGCACCCGGGGGAGAACCCGGGGGACGGACAGCACAGCGGGCAGACGGGCAGGGCTCTGCTGGAGAAGACTCTGCTTAGCACTCTGTTACTGTGGCCCCAGATGAGCCGATGAATTTAGAAATGTGCTTAGTGTTGATCTTAAGTAGGGCTGACCACTCTACTTTCAGGGTCCTTCGTGTGGCAGAGACGCGTTTCCGCATGTGCGTGTGCGTTTCTTGTTCGGATTCACTTTGTTCCCGTTGTGAAGGAAGCCTCAGCTCCCAAGGAGCCTTTGTGTCTATTTGGGCAACTTTTACCTTTTCCGTTTTGCTCAGGTGCGTCGCTGAATTGTCTTCACTGTTTGTAATGGTATTTCAATCGGGGCTCATGAATCTTTCATTTATGCAATTATATTGTATGCAAATAATGATAATTTCCCCCTTTTTTAATATGCATAGTTCTAATTTTCTTCTCTTATCAAGTTGTGTGTTATAGCATTTAATTTCATTGCTATCTATGATTCATTTCCCATTCTCATTTCTAATTTTGTGTTTTGTTCTCCTTTTCTTGGTTAGTTTAACCAACAATCTATCTACTTTATGAATTAATTTTAGACTTTAGATTTACAATGGTTCTAACATAAGTCTGTTTTTAGTTCACTAATTCTTGTGTTTGTGTTTTTATTAATTCATTTTTGCTATAGATTGTTTTACTAGCTCTAACATTAGTCTGTTTTCTAGTGCATTGATTCTTGCATTTATTTTTATTAATTTGTTCCTCTTGCTTTACATGTAACATCTATTGATCTATTTTCTCATTCTTTCAGTTGGATGCTCACATGATTTATTTTCATATTTATTATTTATGTGAAGATACAAGACTACAAGTTTCCTCTGAGGATGTAGTTGACATATTGCATAAGTTCTGATATTAACTGTACTCATTAATGTTGTTTTCCAGGTGTTCTCAAATCTCTATTTTATTTTCCTTTGTGACTCAAGATGAAATTCCAGGTGGAAACCCCTGCTAAATTGTAGTTTTGTTGTATTGAATTCAGAGAATTTTTTTTCTATACCATTTCTACTCAAAAAATGTAATGAACTTTCTTTCTGACCTATATACCTTCAGGATCAGCATTTTCCCCCTTGGAGTAGTGGAAGGGAAGGCGGAAGTTCTGGCCTCAGGTTATAGAATCAAGTAAATTACACCTAGATCTACCTGATTGTGTCGTTTAAGTCTGCAGTATTTTCACTTCTGACCCATCCCAGAATGTGAGGATGGATTAAACTCTTCCAAGCCTGGTGTGGTGGTGCACACCTATAATCCTAGCATGCTGAGAGACTGAGGGAAGAGGATCCCAAATTCAAGCCCAGCCTGGGCACCTTAGTGATTTAGTGAGACTCTGTCTCAAAATAAAAAATAAAAGGAGGGATAGAGTGTAGTTCACTGCAAAAGTCCTAGCTTCAAATCTTGAGCACCACAAAAACATCTCCCAGTACTAACATACTTCCGCCTGTATATTTTACTCTCTGTAGGTTTTTCTCTATTAGTTTCAATGTGATCTTTTCATCTGTGCATACATTGGTCTCTCCTCTCTCTTATCGCCAACTCCAGCCTTTGCCCTCATAAAAGGCCACTCTTTGTTACGGGAAAGCGTCCGGCTCCAACTTCTCACCTTGCCTGCTGTGTGAGAGTGCGGCTCCCCTGCCCTGGATGCCTTTGCCTGAGATACCTTTCCACATCCTGCACACCTGATGATTTTAAGACTTTGAAATTCACCAAAACAGTGGATAATTAAATTGACTATGTCTATGCCTTGATTAACTGTCCAATTTTGCTTGGTTATGTTCTTATTGGCTTTTCTCATATCTATATTTATGCCTCCATTAATTGCTTAATCACCGTTAAAAGATCTATATTTGATCTCTAGTTAGAAACATCTTTTACTTCCTTTCTTTAATCTCCTTTCTCCTGTGAATGTTTTTGTTATAGTAATTCTACATTGCTATGATTTATAATAATTGATTTCTGTTGCCACAGTTGTCTTATTTCTAACCTATGGTTACATAGAATAAATGGAAAGAACTTACTCTTTTGCTATGCTTTAAAAATTCCTTTTCATCGTTTTATTATGAAAAATTTTAAACATATAGAAAAAAAAATAAACACCCACTCACCATCACCTAGATTCTGCAGGCGACATTTGCCGTATTTGCTTTATGAGCCAGCTATCCACTTGTTAATCCTCCCGGCTATTCTTGAATCCACCTTACTTTTTGCTATATATTCTAAAATGACTGCATCTTCTGGTATTATTTAGCCTGGAACACATACTTATCACTAACTGAAGTTCAGTATCGGTGTTCTTCATTTGATTAGCTATGACATATTTTTCTAATTTTCTGGAAGATTTCATGGCTATTAATTCATGACTATTTTTCCATTGAAAAATGTGCTCTGCGGTTTTGTATTTAATACCATTTTGGCTCAGTGAAACATCATACTTGCCTGTGTATTTTACAGTGTCTAACTATCTTCATCTGCAGAACATTACCGTGAAAAGTGTCTGACATCAATGTGATTTTAATTGCTTTTTTCTTTTAAGTGACTTGACTTTTAATTTTTTTGCCTTATCATAAAATACTTCTTTATCTTCTAAAGCACAGTAAAATAAATCCTAGTATAGATTAGGTGTTTGATGCCTGACTTATACTAAATATCCTTAGGCTTTTGAGATCATTTTCATCGATGTATTCAATTATCTTGTATTTGACTACTGATATTTTTGTATTATTTTAAAAATATTTCTAATACTTCTTAGTTGTTTTATAGCCTTCTCTTTTTAAGGCGTTCCAGCTGGGGAGATCCTGGCTCACCTTATCTTTTTTCCCTTGCTCCCTTTGTCCTTTTTGACTGTTTGTCTGTCTGTCTGTCTACCATCTATCTCTGTCTGTCTCCTACCTCTCATTAAAAATCCACTTACCATCTGCCTGTCACCTATCATGAGTCTTTATGTCATTTATCTACCATACGTCTTTCTAGTGAGTTCATTTATTTTGCTAACCTAATTCTGCCTCTTCGGAACAGTTGCCTACTTTCTTTGACTGATTTCATGGCAATCAGTTTGATATTTTTCTTTAATTTCTCTTCTTTCCTGTGCTCTTACAGAATGTCCTCCACCTCCTTTTCTGTACTTAGTCTTTTATGTCTCCTTTCTGCTATTTATTCCATTAAATTATTTTTACTCATAGTCATAGTTTTATTCCGATTATTTGCTGGCTCAGTGGTTTCCGGTTCTGGTTGGTGGAGTGGGGCCCGGTGGTTTTCCTTAGCTGCTCTTGTGTTTCCACACATCCACGCCGAGCTTTTCACTTCTCACCCTGGGTGGAAGACTCCTCGATCCGACACTCGCACACAGCTCATTTGGGGAGGACGCAAGCTCGGGTTAGCAGGGGTTGTTCCCGGCTGACAGCGCGGTGCCTCTGCGTCGGTTCTGGTTCTGGGCGTTGTTTTGTCTTTGCTTCTTCGCACTCACAGAGGTCTTTAGGCCCTGGGCTGCTCGTCGATCCGAGGACCACTTGCCTGCCGGTTTTTCATGGCGGTCAGGATAGAGCCGTCTGGTGTCGCCTCGTCCCCTGTCCCGTGAAGCCAGACAAGCTCTGGACAAGCACCCTCCTCTGCCCCGCGCCATGCACCCGAAGAGGGCGACAGCAGAGGTGACTTCTCCCCCAGGGCTCCCCTGCTTCCACAGAGAGGCTGGGCTGGCTCTGCCTGATGGGCTGTCTGCAGCTTCCTGTGGTCACGCGCTCCTCACGCTGGCCTTGGGTTCGCCCTGCTTCTGGAAGAAGACTGGAGTTTGTGGATGCCTCTTAGATGGTGTGAAAGATGAAGGCGCATACCCACGAGTGCCGATGAGGTCCCTCCCCGCGAGACGGGCTGGCCTGGCTGTCTCCCCATCGCTGCTGCTGGCAGAGCTCCTGGGGCGCTAGCGAGTGACCGTCTGCTTGCTGTACTGCTTTGGAGTCGTTGTTTTAGTCACAGGTTTTTAGGGGTGGGGAAGTAGTGGGGAAGTATTGGAAATTGAGTGCTTCCAAGTGGTCTTGACAGGAGACTTCCACAGACCCCTTTCCCAGTTCATCCTTCAGGCAGTCCGTCAAAGTGGGCATTGTTATCCTCATTCAGCAAAAGGACACAGGAATTCTTCTAGATCACAAGACGAGGCCTAAGCTGCATACTAATTCAGGCCCGGGCTGCATTTCTGACACCCCTCGCTGTTTCACTGTATCACCTTCATCCCAGGGAACGGAACCTGAAGCCAAGGCAACAACAGTCCTGGAAGGTGGTGCAAGCTCGACACTGGAAAAGGAGAAAATGGAAAATGGCCCTTATTTATCACGAACAAGCTTTGCCATGGTGACAGACTGTCTCATTGGCTCATACATCTCTTTCTGTCTCAGTCTCTGGTTCTGCTCATTGGTACGCGGCCCTTTCTCCGCAGTGGGCTGGGATGCGGGGTGCACGTGTGAACCTTGCTCCCCACTGGGGCCCTGCTGGCGAGCAGAGTGACCTTTCTGTCACAGGAGCAATCCGAGCGGAGGACTTGTCCCGCCCCTGCACTGCGTTGATACTCGCTGAATTCCTTGGCTGATCCAAGGACCACGGTCCTGCAAGTTTCCCAGTCCTCTCAGGGAATAATCAGTTCATCTCCTGATCTTTAGAGTTAGGGTAATTTTGCAAGGAGAGGGGCCGTTTGGGCATGGCACCGCCAGCCTGTTCAGCTGCTGTAGACATGCTCCTTGATGGGATGCTCTCTGCTCCCAAATAAAGGCTTCTTGGTTGGGTGTTAACTGTTCTGAGAGAAAGAGTTGTGTCATTTTTAATGTTTTACATTCATTTATGTGCCAGCAGCAGCCACAGAAATATTTTTTGGTGTTAGTACTGACCAATACTCACGTAGACTGGAAAGTTCTCTTCCTAAAAACTCTGGGTCGGGGCATGAGCAATGGTCTAAGCACAGGTGCACCTGGAAGCCTGCTGAAGTGATCTGAAAGATACAAAGCAGAGTATGCATCTGGCTGTTTCAGGGGCTTGGTGTAGATGACGTGAAGTCATTTGCAGTCACAGTACGAAATCTGCCAGCGTCGCGGACATCAGCTTGCCAGCATAACCTTCTCTAGAGTAGCAGATGGGTCGAGCTTGATGTCACACTAAGACAGTGCGACAGCGCTGTGCAGGGCTCCCAGCGGGTCCCCAGTCCTCATCTTCTCAACAGAGAGCACCTTCTGGGGCAGGGAGGGGACCGAGCGAGCGTGTCAGTCCCCGGAGCTCACAAACCAAAGTTTCAACACTAGGGTTAATTTTACAAAATGATACAGACTAGTGGGTGATATTCCTTGTGTGTGTGTGTATGTGGCCTGCATGGTTGTGCACACATATACACACACAGACACACATGCACACACGCACAGGGTCACTAATGATCAGAATCCAGGGAGACAGGCCAGAAATGGGGCAGTTGGAAATACAAGGACCCATCTTAAATGTCATTTAAACTTAACATGGAATTATCTAATTATATCTAATTCAACTAAGACATTAACTAGTCATTTCAACCCTCGCCAGAATGTCACAGATTTTTCCTGTTTTGCAGCGTAGAATATAATATTTGACACATAAGCTGAATCAGACATTTGTGGCAGCTCTAGCCCCAAGAGTTGGCGCAGATAGAATTGTTTGTATTGTGCATAAAAAAGAAAGAAAGAAAAGAAAAGAGAAGTATTTTGGTTTTCTCTTTCCATGTGGTGGAGATCACTCACACATGGTCCCCTTGTCTTGGTCAGCACCCCACTGCTACAGCCCAAATGTCAGATCATATGTACAAAGAAGCATAAAGCTTTATATCAGTAGTTAGCTAATACCTTTCATATTTCATAGTTTGCTGATGCTGAGAGGTTGTTAGACTAACTAGCAGAGTTAATTTTTCAATATAGAAGTGTTTCCAGGTAAAACAGATCGCATATGATATCACGGTTTCATTGCTGTACCCTCAGTAAATAGTTTAAATTTCCTCCAGCCTTTACGCACACCTCTCCCAGATGAGCTTGTAGAACAGTGTTCAGAGTTCAGTTCTGAGTACGAACTTCTCTTTCGTGATTAGACGGGCGCCTTTCCCGTGCTTGCCCACACCTGCCCTTTCCCTGTACTCAGGTCGAGTGCTCTGTGTGAGCATCCGCCTCTGGTGTGCTTTGTTCCATATTTTTAAAAATCACACCTCGATTTTGCATATGGGCAGTAGACAAGGAATAAATTTTTCTTTCAAAGTTCTTCTGGTTGAGGGCCCTACCAAGAGGACTTTGGACCTCAGGGAGGTCATTCATTGACCACTCCTGTCTGACGCTGACTGTGGGGCCCCTCAGCCCTAAGCGGTATCCACATTAACATCCTAATTCCTTGTTAACTGCTGCCTTCGTGCGAACAATTGGGCCAGGGTCTGGCGCGTGTATATTGTGTGGCTGCTGAAACTCTATCCGCGGTGATCTGATGCATTCATTCCTGCTCGCCCAGGCCAGCACACGTTCTGGGAGCAGTTGTGACTAAATTACTGACATTATTGTGTTTTGCCACACTGATGTTTGGTGCAATTGAGAATGCAATTTTAATTGCATGTATTCTGACAGCCGTGTGTGCCAGGTACACAGTCGCTGCAACGCAAGTCGCACACGCGCGTTTGTGCGTGAGCCTTGAGAACGCACCGCACAGGTAGGAAACGCTCAGTTATCTCAGGTGTTTGATGCAGAAATTCCTTTGCTACCTTTCATATACCACTGCAGCATCCCCACTCATCTTTTCTGCTTTTCTCAAAGAGCAAGGCTGTCTAAGGCAGGAGAGACCGTCCTGGGGCCGGGCTGTCACAGGCCCAGCACGCTCTCCTTTCATCAGGGCTCCGCCTGCTTCCTTTTGCAAACCCCGCGCCTGGCCTTTTCTCACATCAGGCCTCTGTGGAGTCTGAACAGTTTAACCCCGGCCATCGACAGGAGACCCGGATTCCGGTGGGCCGGGCTTGGGATGAGGAGGCCGGGTGTCCCCAGGTGACTTGTCTCGCGTCCCGGCCTTACTGTCCCCATCTCGGCGTGCAGTGTGCGAACCAGGCAGGATGATTTGTAGGCCTGGCTTTGAAGGACGAGGCAAACAGACCTTCGCCCATCCTGGAAGCGCCCAGCCCACTGGCAAAAATACCTGTCCACGGGAAAGATTTTGAGCCAGAGAGCAGGTGACTTGTCAGTTACACATTTACAGAATGCCTCTGAAATCCTAAAATGTGCACACACACATGCACGCACACACACACACACAAATATACACAATTGATACTATTCAATGGTTTCTCAGAACGTTCCCTATGAGTCCCTTGATAAGCAATCTATGTATAATGATGTTATAGGTAAAGCCATAGCTGCTCCCTAAGCTTTGTAAACCTATCGCAAATTGAGAATAACGTACGCTGAAAATGCATTTAACCCACCTAGGCCAGCAAGCATCATCACTTCCCTGAGTCCACCTTCAAGGTGCCCAGCACATTAAAGTCACCTGCAACTGAGCAGAAACAAGGATTGGCCTATTTTTAAATAAAGGGTCGCATATCTCATGTAAATTATAGGATCTTATCTCTGAAAGCGGAAAACAGAATGGTCGTCTGTGTAAGCTTTGCACCAACATAGAACAGAGGAACTGTAAGCCAAGGGCAGCCTACTCTCTGCCTTACGGAGTTAATAAAGAATAGACTTAAATCAGACACAGCTGTGACAGTCTTTACTAGCAAGGTGAGGCTATTCTCAATTAAGAACCTCGAAGGCATTTGCTTTATCAAAGGAGTTTGAAGCAGGCCAGGAGAGGAAGGGGCTAAATAGAGTTCTTGTGTCTTTGTGCCTTCCACAAAAACTGCCAGGAGAATGTATGCACTAGCTCACGTGATGCAGTGAGACTGTCTTAAGAGAAAAACGTGCCCCATGATAATACAGCATTAAGTACTACATCAGAGTTGACTTGTGAAATTGCATATTGTGGTCAGACAGGAAAATCTACTGCAGGTAGAGCCTTATTTTGATGCATAAAAAGTTAATGTGGCAGCTTCCTGTCTTCCTGCCTCTCCGTGGCTTCCGAGGCCATGAGGACAAGGACAGGTACACAGAGTGCTAACGACGAGGTGCTGTGGGTGCTCTACTCTTACAGGAAGGAAAGTCTGGCAGGAAGTCCTCATGCGTACACAGCGGCGTGGTGAGAATATATGCCCATGTCATCTTCAGCTCCAAAATTTGAAAATGCGGTACAACATTCCATGGCAAGAGGGACCCTCGAGATGGAGGTTTTGTGGTGAATCACGGGGTGTCCCTGTCTAAGCATGTGTGCTTTCCCAGGGGGTGGCCAGCGAGACACGGGACTGGAGAGAGTGTGAGAGCAACGCCACCACACTGACCATGAAGCTGGAGGAAGGGACCACAATCAAGAAATTCTAGCAGCCTCCAGAAGACAGAAAAGGAAAAAAAAAAAAAAATAGGTAGAACACCCCACCACACTTACCTATCCCAGAGAGGCCCCAGCATCAGTGCAGCCCAGCGAGACTTAAATCCACCCTGTAACCTCTGCAAGTGCGGACACCAATGTTGTTTCAAGCCAGTTGGTGGCGATTTGCTACAGAAGCGATAGGGACCTCGAGCGGATAGGGAGGGGTATGCCCTCTCCTCCCCTACCCTGTGCTGAAACTAGGAAAGAAATCAGTTCCGTAAGAGCAAAACTAGAACCTTTGCAGAGCAGTCAAGGTTCTAAAGGAAAGAAGACCAATGGGAGATGAGATAAGGAGAGCTGGGGGTGGGAGGAGCATGAAAACCAATGTTGGTATTGATTCACGTGACTCCGAGCGCTGAGTTCTGCGATCGGCTCTCCAGGTCGGGCTGGAGAACCAGGAAGCCAGGGCTGTAATGCAGTCTGCGTGATCTGGGTTCTAAGGCCTGAGACCCAGGGGAGCAGATGGATGCTGCGTTCCCAGCCCGCGTCTGAAGGACTCAGAACTCGGGAGGGTGCAGAATTACATTCCAGATGGCGAAGGGCCGGGACCCAGGGCTCCGCTGTCTGAGAACAGGAGACGTCGAGGGAGGCACCTGCTCCCCTCTGGGCCCCCTTGGCCCGCGGTGGGCTGGAGAACGCCCGGCCGTGGTGGTGAGGCAGCTGTTCCTTACACGGTCTTTGACTAAGATGCGGTTCGTGATCACCTGCACAGATGCATCCAGCCATCCGGGCGTCCCTCAGGCCAGTCCAGATGACACACAGAGTGGACATCACGCCGAATAGGCAGCTCCTGGGGTGGAGAACTTAGCCCTGTGCTGTGTTTTACTTGAGAAAGGCGACACACGCTTGGCTGTGTCCGGCAGTGTTCCAGCAACCGCGGGATGAAGTTCTAATTGATCAAGCTGCTCCTCAGCAAAGCAAATGGGATGTGCGCAGTAAAGCAGTGGCATAAAAATAGAATTTCCATCAAAAATTCCAAGTAGATTTGAGATCGCTGGATACAAATATCACATCCCTTCCCAGTATGTCACTGTCATTCAGAAGGTAGCTGCCATTTTCTAATTTGGGAGAAAATAGTCAACACCAACAGAAAGGTGGCTGTTCTTTCAAAAACAATTGTTGTTCCAATGCAAATGCCTCGTGCTCAGAGTCTGCGCTCTCCACGGTAACGAGGTGTGCTGCGTCATGAATCAGATGTTTATTAGAAAGGCAAAGAAGAATGTCAGCTCTAGCCTTTGGCTGTACAGATTGGAACTACTCTCCCTGTGGTCCTGGGAGAACTCAAATATTTCTTCCCCAGTTGAGTCATATTTTCTAATCTTATGTTACTTCTGATTCACTTCAGCTTTAAGTAGCGGGATCAATTATTCTTAAACTCTAAAGTATATGGAGAGTAATGGTACCCAGTAAATAAAGAATAAGTTTTTGTAGGTCTGTAGGAAAGAGCACAAATATATTTCCAATTCAAATAGGAAGGGGAACTGGGGAGGGGGAAGGAGGAAAAGAAAGGAAAGGCAAAGAAATCAAAGAAAATAGAAGGAAAAATGGGAACAAAGCTTCTGAAAGTAAGGAGGGGAAGAGGGGTTAAGGGAGGTGAGGAGGATGTGCAAGAGAAGAAGCAAGATGTAACATGCCCAGGTGCAAATTCCCTATGAGGAATGTGATCATTTTGTGTATCAAAAATGTCCCAACAAAATTAACTTTAAAAAATGTATGTTTTCGATTGTCCCTGGCATTTATTTATGCTGGACCTCTGGAACTAAAAGTGGGAAGGCAGGCTTTTGGAAGGACTTTTCTTGCATTTTGCATGACAATATCTAGATCCAGGCTTCCCTAAGGCTGCCTAGGCTTGGGTCGGAGACTCACTCTAGGAGTGGGAGTTTCATTTCCCCTGCCCAGTCCTAGTCTGGTGAGCAAGTCCTCCATAGCACGGAGAAAAGGTCATGGCAGGGCCCTCGCGGTGACCATCATGTGGCTGGGGAGGGATCGCGCCTCCATTCTACACCATCCCTGCCAAAGCAGGAACAAGCAAGCCCGGGGCCAGGGAGGGGGCACCGAGGGGCCACCTCGGCCCCCAGCTGTCTGATAAATAGAGGGCGAGTCAGGGGGTCTTCAGACCTCTCCGTGCCCCTTCTACACACGGGGCTCGCCTTGAGCCTGGAGCCTGCCCAGCAGGACTCTGAAAGCTCTCAGAGTTGGTATTTTCCTCTCGCATAGCATTTCCGGTCAGAGCCCTCCTGGCTTTTTCCTGCTGGAAGCAAACCCAGCTCACTCGGCGGCGGTCACTGGAACGCGGTTCTCGGCGAGGAGGGCCGGCTCGGGTTGCGGAGAGGGACCCCCAGGTGGGATTTGCTTGCAATCGTCCTGAGTCCGTCCTGGCCGGTGGAAAGCACGCGTGCACATGGGGAGATGCGGCTCGGAAGAGGCCGACCAGGTTGGGGACCTGACAGTGGGCGGGGTGGCCGTGGGGGCGGGTGAGCACATTTCCTGGCAGAAGTGCCCACAAAGCTCAGCTCCTCCTGGGGCAGCGGCGACCCGGGCACTCAGCCGAGGAAGACGCGCGGGAAGGATCCCGGGCAGCGTCTGACCAGGACCGTGCTGGGTTTCCGCGGCGCCCACGGGACTGAACCTCGTGGATCCTTCGCGGGGCCTTGGAGCCTTCGCCAGCGTTGGCTCCACTGACGACCAAGCCGCGCGGAAGGGAGCTGCATCACCTCCGCAGGAGACGAGAGCGTTCGTCGTCTCCGCTTTTCGTGATGGACAGACCCGCACAGCGGCCCGCGTGAGCGCCCCGCAGTATCCTGCGGGAAGGCGGAACAGGAGGGGCCGCTCGGTAAGAGCTGAGAAGGCATCTGCGCTCCAAGAGGGGACCGGGCAGCGGCCGAGACAGTCACCCCATCCCCGCAGGGTGGACCCCGCCGTCCGGTCAGGTCTCTCGCCATGCCTCTGTGGCCCTCTGTGTTGCCTAATAGTTGTTTCTCCCTGATCAAGAGTAAAGCACGGTCGTCAGCTCACTAGTGAACTAAGACGTGCGGCCGCCAAGTGGAAACCACAGCGACCCCCAAGGCTCGGAGCCGCTCAGGGGCGGAGAAGTGGAGAGGGAAGGGCGTGGGCAGGGAGGCGCCCGCCGCGGGGGCGTTGGTGCGATGAGCACAGCGCCTGCAGAATTCTGTTCGGCTGAGACAGGCAGAGAAGCGGGAGGTCGGAATCCCGTCCTCTGCTCCAACTACAGCACTCTGGGCCTCTGTATTCCCATCCACAAAACGAGAGGATCCGGCTCAAATGACCATTTCCGCCCTCATGCAGTTTATGAACATTCTATGCTATAACCCCGGCTTCTGAAAAGACAGGCTGTGTACCAGTAAGCTGTGACGTGGGTACTGCGGTGTAACAAACAGCCCCTGAGTGTAGATGCATTTATCTCTCCTCTGTGGGTGGCGGACGAGGGTTCAGCCCCAGAGCCTCACAGGCGGCAGTGCGCACTGAGCTCCCGAGGAGGGAGGGTGTCTGGGGCCTTCCGCACCCCTTCTGAAGGTCGCTCACAGAATGCGCTGTTGAGTTCCTCTTTCCGGATTTTGACCCTTTTCAGGGATGCTAAACGGAAACTTCTGTCTTTTCGGCCAAGTGGAATCTATTTCCTGTTACCTTTTATCATAGGTGTGACACAGATCTGACAGGAGGGTAGCATACCTTCTCCCAAAATACGTTCCCCAGTGGTTTTTGACAGATGTTCAAAGGCAATTCCGTGGAGGAAAGTTTTGTTTTTCACAAATGATGCAGAAATAATTGACTATCCAGCAGCAAAAACAATTGGACCTGACCTAAGCCTCATAAAATTAACTTGGAATGGATCACAGACTTACATCTAAAACTGCAAAATTTCTTGGTTAGTGCATAATACAAACTGAATCAAGCAATAATTATAGGATTTGAAAGCCTTAAAGGGTTTTCAAATCGCCTGACAGCGCTAGCCTCCGGGTGGAGGAGTTGGATTGATGTGGGAGATAAGTACCAGCCCACCCAGGCGCCTCTGAGCCGGTCACTCCCAGGGCCAGGAAGAGGGCATCTGGAACAAACACGCCCAAGGTCCCATCTGGTCACCACTGAGCCACTCCGTACCGGAAGACTCCCTAAAACATTGTGGGAGAAATGGGATCTCCATAGCAAGGCCTGAGTCCTGCGAGCCTCCACCCACAGCCCAGCACCTTGGGGCCACTCCTCAGCGCTGTCAGAAAAGAACCCCAGGGTTGAGCGCTTAATGAGGCCATGGAGATCTGGATTCTGATAACACCTAGTGTCTTGCCGATGATCAATATAAATTAATCGATTATAAGTAACGCAAATTCAAAATCAGGAACAAGACAAGGATATTTACTCTGTTCACTCTTATGCAACATAGTTCTGGAAACTTTAGCTAGAGCAATTGGACAAGAGAAAGAAATAAAAGGAATAAAGATAGGAAAGGAAGACGTTAAACTAGCATTATTTGCAGATGACATGATACTGTACCTAGAAGATCCCAAAAATTCCACCCAGAGACTTCTAGATTTAATAAGCAGATTTAGCAACATAGCTGGTTACAAAGTCAATACTCAAAAATCAACAGCATTTTTGTACATGAACAACAATCTCACTGAAAGAGAAATTAGCAAAATAATACCTTTTACAATAGCATCCAAAAAAATGAAATATTTAGGAATCAATCTAACGAAAGATGTAAAAGACCTCTATACTGAAAACTGTGGTACTCTGAAAAAGGAGATTGAAGAGGATATTAAAAGGTGGAGAGATATCCCATGCTCCTGGGTAGGAAGAATCAATATAGTCAAAATAGCCATACTTCCAAAACTGTTACACAGATTCAGTGCAATTCCAATCAAAATATCAATAACGTATCTTACAGAATTAGAGAAAACAATCCTAAAATTGATCTGGAACAAGAAGAGACCTAGAATAGCAAAGGCAATACTGGGCAACAAAGACAAGACCGGGCATCACAATTCCTGACCTGAAATTATACTATAAAGCTACTGTGATAAAAACAGTGTGATACTGGCAAAAAACAGACCCAAGGATCAATGGAATAGATGAGAAGATCCAGAAATAACTCTAGGCACACTAAGCTATCTTATCTTTGACAAAGGTGCTAAACACATTCACTGGAAGAAAGATAGCCTTTTTAATAAATGGTGTTGGAAAACCTGGCTTTCCACATGCTGAAGATTAAGATTAGACCCATATCTTTCACCATGTACCAAGTTAAAATCTGAATGGATCAAAGATCTCAACATTAAAACAGAAACATTAAATCGGCTGAAAGATAGAATAGTTAAAACTCTTAAAGACATTGGCGTAGGCAAAGACTTTATGAATAAAAGCCAAACTGCACAGGAATTATCGCAAAGAATCAACAAATGGGATCTCATCCTACTGAAAAGCTTTTGCACAGCAAGAGAAACCACCAACAGTGTGAAGAGACAACCCACAGTCTGGGAGAGAATGTTTGCCAGTTGTCTCTCAGATAAAGGATTAATATTGAAAACCTATAAAGATCTTTTAAAAAATCAGTCCTTCAAGATTTAAAGACCCAATCCAAAAATGGGCAACTGAGATGAACACACACTTCTCAGATGAAGAAGTACAAACAGCAAATAAATACGTGAAAAAATGTTCAACAGCACTGGCCATTTGAGAGATGCAAATGAAAGTATCACTCAGACTCCACCTCACCCCAGAAAGAATGGCTGGTATTATGAAGTCAGCCAATAACAAATGCTGGAGGGACTGTGGGCAAAAAGGAACTCTTCTCCTCTGTTGGTTGGAATGCAGGCTGGTGCAACCACTGTGGAAGTTCGTGTGGAGATTCCTCAAAAAGCTAGGATTGGAGGTCCCATTTGACCCAGCTATTCCCCTTCTGGGTATCTTTCTGAAAGAACTAAAAATATCCCACCACCGTGATATATGTGCACCTATGTTCATAGCTGCCCAGTTCATAATAGCTAGATCTTGAAAACAACCTAAATGCCCCTCGACTGAGGAATGGATAAAAAAGATGTGGTATTTCTACATAATGGAATACTACTCAGCTATAAAAAACAATAAGCTAGACATTTTCACTCTTAAATGGATGAGTACTGAAAATATACTTCTCAGTGAACTAAATAAGTCACACATATGTGACTATCGCATTGTTGCACTGGTGTGATGAACTGAAACCAAATCTATGTATATAAAAAATTAGTTGGGACAGTTCGAGAAAAAGAATTTTGAGTGAAAAGCAGTTTTCTCAGGGTCATCTTCAGAGTTTATTTTTAATGTGAAATGTTTATTTGAAAACAATAGAGCAATCATAACAAAAAAGATAGTCATATAGCAGGTCTCTCTTGATTCATTGAGGTAAAAGTTTTGTGTTAATTTGTTGGATAATGTTTCATGGCTATATTTTTTATCCTAAATAATTTCTAGGGATAAGGTAATATGCAATGTGCTGATGATTGTTACTGTCTTATCGGCTGGTTGTGAGATTGTTTTGTTTTGGTTTCTTACTTTCTTTTTGTTTAAAATAAAAATAATAAATTAAAAAAAGAAAAGGAAAAGGACGATTCAGAGAAGGCAATGCTGGAAAACAGCTCACTGCTTTCGAACTTCTTTTCCACAGACATCAAAGAGTTTGCACTGGACTTAGCTGTCATTGACTCTTCCTTCACCGTGTGGCATCATTTTGAGTGTCTTTGTCAACAACTTATGCAGCTAAAATTGGTTTTAAAGTAACAGTTGATTTCTCACAATAAAAAATATTATTTCTCAAAAAAAAAGTAATGCAAATTTAAATCTCCCTTGGCCTCTTCATACACAGGGCATACCGGAATTGCTTTTTGTGATTATAACTGAGGTGCTGAGTGTTGTTTTGTTTAATTATCTCCCCCGATGGCCTGATTAGACAAATCACTCTCACTGATTTCCCTGCATAATGTGCCATCTCTGGGAACAATTACTGCCCCGCCCCAGTCCCCGCCACCTGGCAACAAAGCTCCCAGGGGAGGGAGGCCCTGCCGGAAGATTCTGAGTTCCTCCAGTTGATCTCAAGCCTGAAGCTGACTGTTTTTTGAGACATGGATTTTGTCTGACCCTAAGACCCCGAAGATGGCTCACTGCTTGTGTTTGCTGACGTCCTCTTCCACACCTCAGTGCTGGGCAGGGGATGCCTTCCTCCGCCCAGGGTGCTTGGCTGCGCTGCAGGGGCGGTTTTGGTCAGCATGCCCACAGAGGTCCTGCCCTGGTGGCACTGACATTTGGGAACGCATGTGTCCTACCACGGCGTGACCGTGTGTGTAAACAGTCACGTAGTGGTCGGCAGGAAACTGGCATTCTTGGGTGGAGTAGCTTAGGCATCAGGAGAGGCAGCCCACAGGGCGGGAGGAACGGCCTGCTGTGGAAGCCCAGGGGACATCAGCTGTCCCTGAGGGTCGCGGCCTCCTCCCCGGTGACCCTCGGGCTTCACGTTGCCTTGGGATGAGGTCACCCTCCAGTGACATCGTCTACTTCAGGTGACAGCCTGGGCCTCAGCTGATGTCATTCACCCCACGGGACTCCATCCACTACAGGTGACAGTGGTCACATCAGGTGACGTCAAGCCCCTCCAACACCACAGCCTGGGGCACAGCCGGGCCCTGGGCAGGAGCTGGGGCGGCGGGCAGACGAGGCCACCCCGCCTGTTAGTGCCCACCGGGTTTTATTTTTCATGACCTCATTTTATTTTGGAGGCATTCATGAAGGAGAATCCAGACTGAGTTTGGTCATCCCTGTAAACTGCTAGTAACCTGAGATGAACAGAAGATGTGTGACAGTTCTCGTAGAGATGGCCCCGCACTCCCGGGGGAGAACAGGGAAGAGGGACCGTGTGCCACTCGGTCAAGAGATCAGGCTTCAGTCTCGGTGTGCCCAGGCCAGAGCTCCACGGCCGGGGAAGCTGGGCCTCAGTGTCTCCTTCCGTGTGACACAGTTATCGCGCCTGGCTCACAGGGTGGCTCCGAGGTTCGGTGCCCCGTGGCACCGTGATGGCGAACCTTTTAGAGCTGTCAGGGATCACAGAGAGCCAGCTGTGGCACGCGTGCTGTAGGTTTGCCTTCACCGTCTTAGTGCATTTGTGACAAAATAAAAGGTTCCCATCGCTCTGTCCTTTCCTATACTATCCATGCCTTATCTGGTGGTTGTGCTGTCGAAATGGCTTTCTACATTAGGGTAAAATAGGTCACTCCGCCCTATAGGGTAGACCAAATATGCCACACCCACCCGAGAGGTCCCCATCCTAGATTCTAAGTGCAAGCCACCTCGTTTGGCAAAGGAGGCTTTGCAGAGGTGACTTGGTGAGGGCTTGGAGAAGGGGGCGATCATCTCTGATTGTCTCCGGAAGGGGGTCCCTCTGAGAGGGAAGCCAGGAGGTCAGAGGGAGCTGCTGGTGTGAGGAGGAAGGGGAGTGAAACGCATTTGGAGAATTTAGCTTCCTCGTTGTCCAGTTTGCCCAGGCAAAGCACAGACTCCTGTGCATATCCCACAGAGTCTGTGCGTGTGCACATACATACAAACATGTAAGAGATTCGTGTTGGAGGCAAATGCTTGTGTACACGTGTTTATGCATACCTATGCATGTGTGCGCATACATGCTACAGACGGATTAGGAACTCTAAAATTTGAAGTAAACACATCCCTTAGAGTTTAATGAAACACAGAACGCTATCATTGGAATATAAGCTTATTAAACTACCATGAATCTTATGCAGAGGAATTTTAATGTTCAGTGGGCTGGAGATAGAAACTGGCCGTAAGACAGAGGCTTGGCTGTCACGGGGTTTAAAGTCATACCAGACTTCAGACGTTACGATGAGGCACCAGAAGAGAACGAGTTCACTGAAAACGAAACCGCCTGTTGGCGAATTCTCGCAAAGGATCCTTCACAGCAGCACAGCGGTGGGGTGGAGAGACGCATGATGTCCACTGAAAAGCCGTGGTTCTGGACCCAGTGGCCGAGAGCGGTGGCTGAGCCTCCCTGCTCCCCTGCCCTCAGGCTCAGGCTGCCTCGGTGCACAGGAGTCACAGGAGAGCCGCGCCTGTGGGCAGCCGGTGGGAGCGCGCCGGGCCTCTGCCTGCCGGCCAGGGTGTGCGTGACCAGGGACTGGGCTGCTGCTCCGGGCGGGGGCCTGGACGCTGAGATGCGGAGGATGAGGCCCGTGACGCTCGGCCATTGGTCCTAAAGTCCTTTTAAACAGCCCAAGCCTCAGTTCCGTCATTCCCCCACGATGGGAGGGCGTCCTTGGGAAGCTCTGGCCTGCGTTATAGTCTGGGAACAGATTTTTTTTTTTTTTTTTGAGACAGGGTCTCACTACGCAGTTCAGGCTGGTCTTGAGCTCACTTTTTAGCCCAGGCTGGTCTTGAACGTGCAACAATCCTCCTGCCTCAGCCTCCCGAGTGCTGGGATTATAGGAGTGCACCATCGAGACCAGCTCAGATTGTTAAACTCTTCATTCCAGGTAAATTTACCAGTTTCCCTCATGGCCATAATGAGTTGCGATCGCCTCTCAGTGGGCACAGGGATCTGTTCTAGGGCGCCCAACCTATCCCCAACCTGCAGGGCGGGTCCTCGCCGGACTGACCCAGCTCAGCCTTCTGTGCATTTCGGCACCCCCTGACTGCCCGGGAAATGATACGGACCGCGGGAACAGCCCTGGGGTCAGCCACGGAGGAGGCGTTTGCACCCGGGGTTGATTGAATTTGAAGTTGCTGAACCTACAGACCCGGGTTCTGACGCACGGAGTCAGGCGGCTTCCGGCAACACACGGCATGACTCCCAGCCTGGCGCCTCTAACCACGGGCTGTGTCTCCCAGCGCTGTGGAGCGGCCCTGCCCGGTCTTTGGCAGCCTTTGGGGGCTCACTGTCCCGGACGTGGGTACATGGTGCCCCCAGGTCTGCGCGCGGCCGTCTTCGCCTCCAGCCTCGTCCTCTCTGGACCCCGACTACATCTGGACAGATTAAGTCACACTCTGAGGTCCTGGAGGTGCGGGACCCTGCCATGAGAACTCTGGGGTGGGCACAATTCGCCTGGTAAATTAAAAATAAAGCAATGCATTTGGGAAGTACAGGATGCCTCTAGGGGATCTGCAGCTGAGCAGTGTTCCAAATCTGCTTGTCCACAAACACAAATTTGAAAAGTAGGACTATCTTATTTTTAGGTGCATATATTTGGAAACAAGCCATTATTTTTCATATGAGTTTATTTACTACAGTAAAAGTAAATACCCAGATATTTGCTATTGATAAAAAGAGGGGTACTGGAGGGAAATGGTGGTGCTTGTTGTTTGGCATTTTGGTCTTTTTGAGACAGGGTCTCACTATGTAGTCCAGGCTGGTCTCAAACTCTTGGTGATCCTCCTGCTTCAGCCTCCTAAGTGCTGAGATTACAGTCTTCTACCACCAGGAAAAAAAATGGAAGAAGACATTTTGTTTGCAGTGTTTCTCTGAAGTTTAACCCAGCACCCTTCTCCGCTCCACCTCACTAATGCTGATAGCAGGAACCTTTATAAAACCCTATTATTCCTCGTATCTTGCCACTGATTAAGGCCTCAGGGGAGGCCTTCCCGTTCCACAAGACTACTTTCAGATGCAGGCCGGGGAGGAGACAGAGCTGAGGCGAAGGTCGTTTGTGCTGGGTGTGCCCCAGTGCCCTTGCATGGCCTCAGTCCCCAGTGCATATTCCAGCCACTTCAAGCACACAGCACATGGGCCCCAGATCCCCTGCTGCAGGGTTTTGGCCTAATGGGGACACAGCTGTGCCCAGCAGTGCTTAATTGTGGTGGATGTGTTTTAGGGAAATTGTTATGAATGCATAGAATGGCGAAACCTGTCCCATTTGTTAAAACCGTGCCCAGAGGAATGATAAAAATGCAACGAGTGTATGTGAGCACGTGGAGATTCGGGACTTGGGTGGCTCCAGACCAGAAGGCCCGGGGACCTGTGCCCAGGGTGGCGGGACGGGGGTTCGATGGTGAAGGCGGCAGGAAGGCCGAGAGATTCGTGACGTCACGTGACTCAGCTGTCTGATTGGCCCGTCCGTTGCATGATATTGGGTGCAGGAACTCAGTTACTTCCCAAGAGTGAGAGAGACCTGTTCCAGTGAAGCGTGCACGCCGGCGCCCGTGCTTACGGCAGCACAGCTCACGGCAGCTCCGTCTCAGAAGCGGCCTCTGCGTCCATCAGCAGATGAATAGATAAGGGAAGTGTGGTATTTCACACCACGGAGTACTACTGTGCCATAAAGAAGGATACACTTGAGTCATCCGTAGGATGCACCTGGAGACTGTAAAGTTAAGTGAAATAAATCAGACACAGAAGTTTAAGAATCACATGGTTTCTCTTTTAACAGAAGCCCCAGATATAAAGACCAAAGTAATAGATAAGTCTGTACTGCAACCCTGTACTAATAAAAATTGAAAAAAAGAGAAATAGCTAAAGTTAAGTTTTGCTTATGTCTGCAAACCAAGCGTAGTTAAGGTCATTTGTGGTCCTTGATTCTGGTTGCTGTTTGTTTGTTTCATTGTTTCATTTTGTTTTTTACCTGCTCAGGGATGTTTCAGGCCTGGTCTGCATTTAGCTGCTCTGCCAGTGCTGAGTTTCTGAGGAGAACTCAGTCGGCCTTTCTCCCGCCCCACCCCTTCTGTCGCTTGCGGCTAGAGCCCCACGTTCCCCTGTCCCTGCAGGGAAGGCCTTGCGTGTCAGAGAGCTCCTCCGCTGCAGCTGACCTGGGGGAGAGGCCCGCAGGCGCTGGCCAGCACTGCTCACCAGCAGAATCGGGAATCAGAACCCCTCCAGCGATGGCCCTGCGCCCTTGCGCCCCTGCCAGTTAGTGTCCCAGGTCACGGGAACCAGAGCTGGACCTCTAGGGTTGTCAGGAGACACCCGGCCTGTGGCCTCCTGCTCTAATAGTGACCAACAGCGCGTACTACATCCGGACTAATTCCACTGGATCTGCTCAGATGCAGACAGCTTTGCCGATGGGATTGTGCCGAGATAATTACTTAGCGAGAGCCCCGTCGAGCCGCAGCCTTCCACGCCCACGACGCCCCGCTGCCGCCTTTTCCGCACGGCAGCAACCCTGGATTCGGAAGTGTCATTTTTCAGCAAGACCTTTTGTCTCCTGGAAAAACCTGAAATGGAGATTTTGGTTGGGAGCCTCATTTGAAAAAACACACATAAATAAAAAACTGAAAGATGCTGTTTGTACAAGTTGTTATTGAAAATCCAAAACAAATCCTAGTATATGATGCTAGGCTTAGTGGAGCAGGCCCGTGAGCCCACACTTGGCACCCGGGAAGCTGAGGCAGGAGGACTGCCCATCTGGGGCCAGTCCACAAGACCCTGTCTGAAAAAGGTGCGCATATACATGTAATTTGTAAATTAGACTTTACATACCAACTTTTAAGACAACATGTTCTACCCATATACTTGAAATTAAAATATGTTAACTTAAGTTTTGGCATTTGGGGATGGAAATAAGTTCGCTTTCCAATGCCCACTCCATCTGATTGGTGGGCACTGCCTGAATTACACAGCTGAACATGTCTGGAATTCTCTTTTAGTTTTTTTGTAAATAAAATGGCTTATTTAGCTCACATTTTGGAGGCTGAAAGTCCAAGTCCAGCGCCGATCGGGTCCGGGGTACCTGACGTCACCTCCACGAGTTTCCACCGCCCCCAGACCTGCGATGCCAGCCGGGGACGCGCAGGAGGGCGGTGCACGCGCTGCAGAGCCTCGCCTGGTCTGAGCCCCTAGTCCTGCGGCCACCGCCACGCGCAAGCTCGGCAGCGCCAGGGTCCCAGGGACGTCTCGGGCGTGGCTGGGCCGCAGCTCTGCCGAGACAGCTGTCTGTGTCTCGTGTGACTTCTCCACGCGGGTTCCTTCCTGCCGAGCTGATTCTGCGGAGATGGTGGTTGGCGATGCCACCCGTGTGTTGCTCCTGGCACCCGACGCTGTGACCCTGTGTGGGAAAATTCAAAGACTGGACGAGACACGGGGCCAGCCCCGGGGCGGGGTTTCTGTCCGAGCGCCCCGATCCCGCGTGGTCGGCAGATCTGTGCCAGACGAGAAACCCACGGTTCCCCGCGAGGCGAGGCGCCACGCGGGGCTCCCCAGGGCCGTGCGCACGCGCCGTCCGCGTTCCGCAGTGCGCACCCCAGCTTCGGTCCGTGTTCCTGGGGTTTCCAGCAAGCGCGGCTGGAAGGACAAGGACCGCGGGGTGAATGTCAGCAGTTAAAAGCCCGCGGGGAGGGTGCGGTCAGGCTGTGCCCCGGGGCGCAGCGCTCAAGCTCCTCTCAGGCCGCTGCGGGACTCTGCTGGGGCCTCGGGGACAGAGAAACCTGGCCTCGCGGGCGGGGTCCGGGCCCCGGGACAGCTCCCGCCTCTGCTCTGCCCCCCTCCCGCGGCCGCCCGCCCCCTCCCCCCTGCTCTGTGAGGTCCAACTGCATGTTCTCAGTTCTCCCCCAGATTTCAGGCACTGCTGTCTTCGAATTTTTTAAAAAGTTGATGTTCTTGATCGTAAATGTAGTACGTTCTTATTTTACCAAGTGAAGCAAGTCTTATGAGGATAAGGGGTAAGCAAAATCACAGAACCCCAAATCGCACCCCTCGAGCCACTTCGAGGCCAAATTCGTGTACTTGCTCCTTTGACCTTTCGCAGGCTGATTTAAAATGAAAATTAACATGATTTACCTAGATGTAATTTCTTACCCACCTTATTGCGTCAATTGCTATATTGTATTTTTTCAAATTAGCCAATATTCTTGTGCTTACAGTTTTTTATAATTCTGTTTTAATTTTCTGGATATGTCCTTTTTCCTTAACTTTTTCTGTGTGACTATAGTTTATTAACATCTTTCCTCTAAAGATTTGAAAGGTCTGCACTCAGTATTTGTTCTGTTAGTGATTAATCAAATTCACATATACATCTCAAACATAATTTTCCAGTTACAAAAGTCAAGAGTTAAACAGCATCTGCATGTTTCTGTGATGCATGGTGAGTAATTTAGTAAGCTTTTAAACCTTTTTTTCAGTCAGTTGTTTGTTGTTTCAATAGTGATAATGTAGAGTTTATGCACTGCTGATGTTGCAGGTGATATAACTGACTTTATTAAATTTTGTGAGCATGTCAGTGACACATATTTTTATGATTATATGTATCTCAATTTACTGTGAACCATGTAAAACATTCCTGAGTTCTTAATTTCATCTTTGGAGAGGCCAGAATTTGTACTTGAGGCATTTTTCAGGGTACGTGAGTGGTGTAGCTGGTGCGGCCTTTAATGTCAGTGTATGTTTTACTTTACTCTCTGGTATGAAAGATAAGATGGCTGGGTATAGAAGTTTCTCTTAGGTGCGGAAACCAACCTTAATCCATTTATAGGTAGCCTGAAAATTAGAAGATTTTTTAACTCATATTTATAATGTCTTCTATATGTATTTAAGTATTCTTCTTTTTTTCTGCAAAATTGTATGATGCTGTCTGAACTCTTTGTATCTGAAAATACAATATTTTAGACTCCTGAATAATTTTTTTGCCACTTTCTTTCACTATTTCTCTTCTCAGTTATGAAAACTTCTGGCAAAGTAAATTGGATATTGCTAAGTAGCTCTTAGATTTTCTTGTTTTCATATCAGTGTTTCACTTTTATTTTCAAGAAACCTTTCAATTTTATTCTATTCATTCCACTTTATGCAATTTTCCATATTTTATTAACAATTTAAAATTCAGTAGTCATTGTTTTCATCCTAGCACAACCCATGTGTCCACAGCTAAGGCTGGCCTTGCACTTTAGAAGGTGGTCCTAGTTTCACAGATGCAGTGCTTCGTAAATTTATGTTGGAATAATTCACTTGATGTTTTCAAAACCCTCATTTGTTCCTAATATTTGCTAAAACATTCTTACTTTTTCCCTTCCCCCAAAGAAGGCTCGCCTTCATTGAAGATAAAGCCTACATCCTTGTGGCCATAGTCCATGCCTCAGCTAAATATCATCCCTGGAATCTTACAAAACTCTTCCACACCTTGCTGTAAAACTGTGAGAATTGAATTTAAGATATCATAGTTAAGTTTAACATCTTTATCTGAGAACTCCAATAAAGACTGCCTGATTAGTTCAAATGAGCATTTTTCACAGGTTTTTGCCTTAGGTACCATCTGGATGTTAAAAGGGATTTCACTCAATCCTGTGGACAACCTTACCTTTCTGTCTTCTTAGCTAGAGAATTTACCAGAATCAGCAATGGATGCATTCAAATCCAGGGTCTCATGCACACAGAAGCTGTGTACCTGCAGGTCACCTACAGTACTTCCCTGCCTGCCCCCAGGATTTCTCCAACTGGGTCTTTAACTAAGGGCGAAAGGGCAGATGCGTTCATGCAAAGACCTAGGGCTGAGGCTTGCAGGAGCGGCCTCCTCCCTGGGGGAGCCTGGGCGGAAGGGTGGTCTCCGAGGGCTCCGCTTTCTGCACTCACCCTTGGCAATCATGGTCGAGCCCAGGGAGTTTCCTTAGGAACAAGTGAGGTAATAGAAATTAACACAGATTTCCATCTTTTGTTATTCGGAAGCTCCTTGGCCATTACCTCAGATGACTTGACTTGTCAACCAGCTACTCTACTTCAAAAAAGCCTTCTTTCTTGAGACTAACGTTAACTAAGCCCACCAGTAATCATTCACTAAGCTAAAGCAGTTACTAAGCTAAGCTAAAGCAGTTAAATGTCTTACATCCCTAGAACAATACCGGAATTGTCTGGAGGAGTTCTAAGGACACTTTGCACTCCGCAGCCATAAGTAAATCTGAGTTATTGTGTAATGTGAACGTGTTGGTGGCTCTTGGGATCTCTGTTTTTCTTGTCTTCATCAAATCCCAAGCTCTGGTTATTATTATATTCCGGTGGACAGATGATTAGCTTGTGGTCACATTTCTGAAATGGTTCTCATGGATTTTCTGTTGTATTCATAGATGTACTATTTCTTTGCAAAATCTGTGATGTTTGTTTAAGATTACCGTATTTCTTCCATGCCATGAGTCTTGAAAATGACTTTTAATCAAAAGGAATATAATCCGTATAATGTTATTTAACACATTTTGTACAAAATATTTATTAAAGAATAAATATCTTAAATATTCTACTCATTGCCCTCTTTTGCTTTCTAAAAGTCCTAAATGTATTCTGAAAGCATCGTTCTCTCTAATGCAGCCACTAGGGAGTACTATAATACCACACCTAGACACCGTCAGTTATGAAATAATATCTTTTTCAAGATAGCATCTTTCTTTTTTTCATTTTACTAAGTGTAGCAACTCATTCAACCTTAATATCAACCTGCGTAATTTTCTTTGCAAATGGCCGAGTTTTTCCCGACGCGGCTGAGCGCGTCTCCCGGATTATCCAGCTCAGCAGCCATACTCCGTGCTGAAGTGGGCTGTGCATTCTTTAGTCCTGGCACCATCTGCTGCTTATTTTAGCGGAGCAGCAGCACCCACGCCAGGACTGTCCGGGGCTCAGCCATTTGCTTTACCAAGTGTCTTCAGCAGGTGCGTCTTAGGCACCGAGGGCCTGCGACGCGGGTCACTGCTGAGGGTCTTTCTACGGATCATTACAGCGCTCTCTGCTCTGTGCTGATAAAGCGCATGTGGACGAATGAAGACCTGAGCTGCACTGCGTGTTGGGCAGGAGGCAAGAGACTGGTGAGAACGAGAGAGATGGAGGGGTTGGGGTGGGGGCCAGGGCAGCCTGGTCAGCGGGAGAGGTCGCCGGGAGCAGGGAAGTGGGGAGGATCTGAGCCCAGAAGGCGGGGTGGGGGCCACAGAGTTAGATCACATGCGCACACGCCGGGAAAAGGAAGCGAGCCAGGCGTGCGGGAGGAGGACGGGAGCCCAGTGTCCAGCCACGCGGCAGCCCCGGGGCGTGAGAGACGGGTTTCCTCCGCCAGCCGGATGGGTGTGGGCTGTGAGTGGCTCCCCGTGCTTGCTTTAGATGTTTGAACGTAAACTTTTGTGCCACAAAGTTTCAACCTGAACTGTATCATGGAGAAAAGTTTAGGCTGTCAAACACACACGCCATGAATACACGTGTGTGGGTTTGACCGTCGCGTGGGGCCTGGCCACACCGTCCCGTGAGCGGGCAGTGTGCATGGTCATCACTCCGCATTGCAGGGCCCCGGTCCAGCACCCTGTGGGTACCAACATCCGTGGATGCTCAGTTGCCCCTGTAAAATGCAGTAGGGTAAGCCTGTACCTGGTGCGCACCTTCCTCTGGATTTTAAATCCGCTCTCAGTGACTTAGAATATGTAAGTGTTAGCTAATATGCAAATCTTATAATGCATATGCAAATGTTACGTTAGGTGACTTATACTGCAGCAATGTTAGGGGAATCCAGTGGCTGTGACACTGTATTGTTAGGAATAATGATGAGGGAGACAGTCTGTCCGCGCTCAGCGATTCTTTCCTAGCGTTTCGGGCCCATGAGGCCAGCTCCGCAGGGAGGGGCAGGCTGGGGGGAGTCGCGGGAAGGCTGGGGCCGTCCACGGAAATGTGGGCTGAAGACAGCGGCAGGAGCTGGGGCTCCCCGCCGCCCGCCGGGCGCACCTTGTCCCTCCCAGGATGGGGACCCCTGTGCCATTCGGGTCCCCCTGCCCAGGCCTGGGTTCTTTCCCTTCCTCTGCCGGGAATCTGGATGTCTGCTTCCGCCCTGTCTGGATCACAGCGCACACCTGCACGGCGGGCGGCCCTGGTGCTCAGTGGCCGACCTGGCCAGCTGTGTACCCACCTGCTCTTCGACTGCCCCGGGACCTGGCTTCTTAGCTCCGTTTGCGGTCAGCAGTACAAGGGGGCGCTGGCGCCTTTTGGAGGGAGGCCCGGATGAGGGTGCCGTGTTACACTCAGCCACCCTGCTCCACGGCCCTGGCTTTTCCTTTTAGATAACTATCATAAAATCGTGACTCTCTCCTTTAGTTGGAATTACAGTCGTTGGTTGGAAAAAATCAGTCTCTTGTAGATAAATACGTTTCATAGCATACCCTACACGGGCAAAGCAAAACAGGTCCTAGCCAGATCCTACGCGGTCCTTCCCTGGGACTGCTCTGCCCTCTGCCCAGCTGAAGCTCTGACTCTGGGTGCCCTCCGCCCTGGAGAGCCAAGGAGCCCGGCCGTGGCCGTATGAGCAATGGAGATTTCTTACTGAGGGTAGGGGCTGCCCCCGGGTCACTCACCAACAGCACCTGCTGAATGAAGCTGGGTCTATTGAGTATCACTCCCTTTCCTGACCAGTCTCGGTGGTCGTCCTAGAGTTTGATCTGAGCACTCTGTAGCCTGAGGCAGGTTCCCCGGGGCAGGCCTGTGACTTCTTCTGTCCCTCCTCTGACTTCGGCGGGAAGAACCTGTGGGATTTTGAAATCTCTGTTTGAGTTATGAAATAAATGCCGTGTTTCAAGACTAGCACTAAGAAAACAAGATATAGATTTAGAAAAGGCTCAGCTAGCAAGCAGTGTGTTTCATATAAAAAGTGTAATTTCATTATCAACTGTCTGCATTCCTACAGTAGTGCATGGGAAGTCTAGCGGCATCATTTCCATTTTAGCTGATCAGGAGGAGTGCAGTGGTATCTAGCTAGGGTTTTATTTCGCATTTCCCTGATACACGTATTAAGCATTTCACGTGTGCTCACTGCTGTTCTTCTGTCTCCTTGGATCTGAAATAAGTGTCTTTTCAAATATTTTGAATATTTTTAATTGGGATATTTGTCTTCTTTCATTGGAGTTGTAACAATTGTTTCTAAATTCTAAATCCAAGCCCTGTATCACAAATAGTTTGGCTTTCCATTTTCTTAATAGTATGTTTGGAAGAGCAAAGGATTTTAGTTGAGATGAAGTATATTTTATAAATGTTTTCTTTTATGGTTCAAATTATTTTTTGTCCTAGATAAAACATGAAATTACATTTTGCCTGCCCCAAGGCCTGTTCAATTTTCTCCAGTGTGTTCTCTTAGAAACGTTGTAGGTTCGGCTTTTACTTTGAGGACTATAATCCACTTCAAAGTTTATGTGGTTTGAAGTAATAATTGAGGTCCTTTTCAGGATATAGATATCTATATTTTTAATGTGACTATCCACACCTTCCAACCCTAATTTTAATTTTTAGTCCTTATCTACTGAATTACCTAGGTGCATTTCCCAAAATCAATGGACCATATATGTGTAGGCCTGTTTTTTGAGTCAGTGCAGTGCCTTTGATCTTTGTGCCTGTTATTATGCCAATAATATATACTCTTTTTTTCCATGTAACTCTCTGAAGTCCCTTGAAGCCAACTCATCAAAGTTTTCTAGTTCATTTTATGCTTCCTTTTTCCAGCTCTTCTCCAGTCTTTCCATTTCTGTACAAATCTTAGCATTAGTTGTCAGTAGTTGTTGCTGGCATATAGAATTAAACTTTAATGTTTAGTGTATTGAGTCTATAACCTTGTTAGATTCACTTGTTCTGATAGTTTCTTGATTAATTTTTAAAATGTAGATTATCATGCCACCAATGAATAAAGATGGATTCTCTTTCAGCTTTCCAAACTGCATGCATCTTATTTTTTTGTCTTTCTCCCTGCATTGGCTGGGACCCCTCTAACAAGGTGGATGGCGTGAGCTGACGGCAGAACTCCCTGGCTGAGGGGAAGGCACTCAGCCTATGACGTCATGTGTGAGGTTTTCATGCATTAGCTTTGTCCTTCCGAAGAAGTTGTTGCCAGCCTATAACATTAGCAGAAGATAAATTTGGTCAAATCCTTTTCTGTGCCTATATGAGACGTTGACACGTTCTTCTTCAGACTGGGTATGATTTGGGATTTTCTAAGAAAGCTACCAAGGCAAAAGACAGCACAGCTATTGGAGGAAATGCCCATCAAAGGGAGGCCCCAAAAGCTGGGGACGGACAGCAGACCACAGGGCAGTGCTGACAGTTGTGTAGGGAGAGACGGATGCAGTCAGGGCTCAGTAAAAAAGCGTCAGCCCGCGCGACCTCGGGGAGCTTCTCAGGGAACCCTGCCAGTTTAAAATGCCCTGCTGGGGCCTGCTCTCATAACCCACTCTGCCCAGTCCCGTGCTGGGAGCAGGCTGGGCACCTCCTGGTTTCTCACTAAGGCTGGAGGGAACCTGGAGTGTCAGTTGGAGGGAGAGTTCATGCCCGGGCACTGCCGGTGTGGTGACACCAGTTGGTCTCCATATGTATGGCCAGTCTTCTCGTCATACATCCCACCTGGTTGTGCTGTTCTTATTTTTGTTTTTTATACATCAGTGGATTCAGTTTGCTGACGTTTTTGCAGGGGATTTGCTTGTTCTCCCTGCGTTGTCTTTAGTTGTGGAATAAGGTGAAAGCCGGCCTCCTCTGATGGGCTTGGGAGAATTTCTTGCTCTTGTCTTTACAGGAAGACAAGATATAGAATTGGGTTATTTCCTATTTAAGCATTTGGAAGAATTCATTAGTGATGCCATCTTTGCTTGGGCACTTTTGGTGCAGTGTTTCAACTGCAAATTTAATTACTTACAGTTGCAGGACGTTTTAGGTTTTCTATTTCATATTGGGTGAGAACTACTAGTATTTGCTTTTATGAGAAGGTGTTGAGCCGGGCGTGGTGGTGCACACCTTTAATCCCAGCACTCGGGAGGCTGAGGTAGGAGGAGATTGTGAGTTCGAGACTGGCTTGGGCTACAACGCGAGCACAAGGCCGACCTGAGCTACATAGTGCGACCCTGCCTCAAAAAACTAGGGCTAGCAGTTTGGCTCAGTGGCTTAAGTGCCTGTCTGGCAGGCATGAGGTTGTGAGTTTGATCACCGGTGCCACAAAAAAAAAAAAAAAAAAAAAAAAAAAAAAGAGAGAAAGTGTTGAATTTATGTGCAAAATGTTGAATGTATTTCTCCCTTCTCATTTTCTTTTTTGTTTTTTGGTACTGGGGATTGAACTCACAACCTTGCACCTGCTGGGCAGGCACTTAGGCCACTGAGCTAAATCCCCAGCCCTATTTTTTGAGACAGGGTCTCACTGTGCAGTTCAGGCTGGCCTTGAACTCACTTTGTAGCCTAGGCTGGTCTCAAACTCACAACGATCCTCCTGCCTCAGCCTCCCAAGTGCTGGGATTACAGGCATGTGCCACCACTCCCAGCTTCCCTTCTCATTTTCTAATGTCTGAGGGTTGGGGTCTGTAGTGATAGCTCCTACTTCGTTGCTGGTGTTGGTAACTCATGCCTTCTCTCATTTTGTTAGTCTTGCTATAATTTTGTCTGTTTTATTTGATGTCCATTTTAACTGCGTTTAGCTCTTTTAGCTTTGAAAGTAATGCTTCTGTTTTTGTTTTGTTTTTACATCTTTCCTTTCAAGCTGCCTCTGCTTTAGAGCTAAATCATGCTCCTTTTATATTTCATATAGTTGGGTATTGCTTTTTAATACAATCTGACAGTACCTGCCTTTTAGTTAAATATTTAGACCGTCTATATTTATTGTGACCAGTGATGTCATTGGGTTAGAATATACCATCCTGCTCTCTGTTTTCTCTTTGTAACTTTTATTTTGCCTTATTTTTAATTAAGTTGTGTTTTATTTCATGAACTATATAAAATTCTATTTTCATCTTCACTTTTATTAGTTCTGCCTCTGCTTATTCTTGATAGTTTTCTTATTTAATGTTTTCTCTATTACATACACACACACACACACACACACACAAATATGTGTACCTTAACTCATAATATCCTCTCTGCACGAGTACCGTTCTTTGTCACATAACTTTTAAAGCACTTGTAACAGTGTATTCTCATTTCTTTCCCCCTCAATTTTCTACTCATGTTCTGCATTGTGAGAGATGATAAAACCCCACAATATATTGTTATTATTTTTAAAAATAGTCTTTCAAAACTATTTGAAAAATGGTAATAAAAGTTTTTCATCCCATCTTTCCCACTCTGGGGCTCTTCCTCAGCTCTGCAGATGGACCTTCCACCCACGCCCTGGACTTCCTGCCAGCGAGGCTTCTGTGGAGCTTTTGCGGTGCAGGCCCAGTGACAGTGAATCGCGTAGCTTCTGTTAGTTTCACTGAGTCTTCACGTCACTGTCTTTCCTGGGGTTTTTAAAAACTGGGTAGCAGAGTTTCCATTGCCAGTTTTTCTACACTTATCTCTGGGTTCTGGGGCATCTCGCCATTGTTATGTTCAGTTAAGTGCTGACTCTTAAATATTTTCTCCTTATCATTGGTTTTCAGCTATTTTATGATGAGTCTTAGCTCTATTTTCTTCAAGTCCCGGGTTAAAATAAATTGTACTTCTTGCATTAATGACTTTATGTAATTCCATTGGATTTGGAACTATGTCTCTTAATATTTCCTTTAAATATTTCTTCTTCAAATTCTTTCCCATCTCTGCCTCTTTAACATTTCTAATCAGACATGTCTGTATTACTCAATACTACACCTCAGCTTATTGATGCCTTGTTCATTTCGAAAAGTTTTTTCTACATGTGTTCCATTTGGATTGTTTCTTATACTGTTTTCAGGTTCACTGATGATTTCTTTTGCATTGCCCAATCAGCTGTTAATTCTATTCAGTGATAAATTTCCCTTTCAGATATTGTATTTCTCATTTGCTAGAGTTTTACTTAGGTGTAACTCACATATTCCATTTCTAGCCTCATCTTTTCCTTTGCCTTCTTGAACAAATGTCAGATATTTGTAATTGCTGCTCTAATTTTCTTTTCTGTCCATTCTACCATCTGTGTCATTTTTAGCTTACTGGACTCTTGCTATGAATTGGTTCTTCCCATATAATATATGCATGCATGTAGGTGGATGGATGATCCCTGGACGGGGTGCTTTCCTGATGTCGGCTTGTTTAGTGTTTCCTTTACTGAATAGCCACACATTTTTAATTTTGTGCTGTTGGATGCTGGCTTTTCATCCTTCTTTAAATGCTGTTGGACTCTGAACCAGGACACAGCTGTGTTACGGCATCAGCACGATTGCAGCACGCCTTGACTCTTAAGCCTTGCTTGCCTCTTGCTTGTTGCCGGTTCTTACTGGGTGGTGCTGGTGGAGAGCAGGTCTGACTCCCTTCTTAAGGCAGCACACACACATCCACGGTCTCGGCTTCCTTCCCAGTCTTCAGACGTCGGCTCCCGCTGGCTGGCAGGAGCCCAGACTGTTCCTCCCCGCTCCCGGGGAGCTCCCGCCACTGTTCCCCCTGCTCCTCCCTGACGGTTCTTCCCCAGCCTCTTCTAAGTTTCCCAAGTGCTTTCCCAGAATGCTCAGCAAGACTCGGATTCCGTTCGCGAAGCGAAGGCTGTGCCTCGCGCTGTCTCCCACCGCAGCCCCGCTCTGGTGTTTCCCCTTGGCCTTCCTCGGCCCTGGGCCCTCTCAGACTTGAAACGCTGTCCTCTCACCTGGGGGAGGGACCGCCAGACTAACTGGGTGGTCCCTCCGCACAGTGAGCCTGGGGCCTCTCTTTATGCAGCAGACAAGGGAAATCAGTGAAACCTTGTTTGTGTTCCTTTTCTCAGGGCTCACTGCCCTGCAGGTCCTGTTTTCCAAATCTGCAGACAACCGTTTCATACACGTTGTGCGTTTCTCAGGTTACTGAAGATGAGAGAATAAATATGGACTTGTTAGCCCATCAGGACTGAATGTAGAAGTGTATTGTATAACTCAGTATTTTAAAAATTAAAATTAAAAAATCCACATAGCATTCTGGTGATTAAGATATTCATGACAGGGCCAGACACGGATGACTACCCCATCGGGCAGCTTGTGCCGCCCAATCGGACTGTCCCGTGTCACCCGATAGGACAGTCATGCATGTATCACTGATGATTCAAGTCAGTGGGAAACGAGTTAATGCTAGCAAACTCTCAATATCCAGGAACCACAGCAGTACAAATATCACCAGTATTTCAAGTATTTCCTATAAGCCTTTATATCGATGGGCATTTGGAAGCAGTCTTGAAGGTCTACACAAAAGTGTTTAAATTACTCCTTCATGTTCCCATGTTTGATTTTTCCCATAAAAATCAGTATTGGGACCCAGGGTGGGTAGTGCAACTGAACGACAGAACACTTGTGCGCGAGACTTTGGGTTCTGTCTCCAGAACACCCCCCCCAAATATTGGACCATAACACTGTTGTCCAAAGGTGTATTTAACGATTTCCTGAGTCCCTACACAGCCTAGATGGTAATTTTCAATTCCCATTCATAGCTCGGCGAAAATGATCTGTTTTAAGATTGCAACCTGATGGAGAAAAAATGCCTCACTGACCAAAATAGCCCCAGTGCGAGCACTCCAGTGATGTCACCTGGAATCACGACACACCTCACAGAGCACGCGGGGGTGGGCTGCACCGATGGGCATCCCCCTCCCCGGGCTCCACTCAGCTTGTGTCCCTGATGGGGCTTCCGTACCACCGCCCATGTGAGTAAAGAGACTCGGGAAGGAAAGGCAGAGCCAGCTGACAAGCACGGATGGAGCCTGCCAAGTATCCAGCCGCTGTTCAACCGCATCTCAGGGTGGAAGGCGTCTCCTAGAAGAACCGACAACTTAGGCCAGGGGGATGTCTGCTGTTGGGGTACCTGCTCAGTCTCCAGGCTACCGAGGTCCTTCCTTCACTGTGTCCCCCAGGCTGAACGGGGTGCCCAACCGTTCCTTATTATCATGCACGGAGCCCCAGAACTAATGCTAACGCAAATCATAATCAGCATTTCTTTTCATGTTGTTTGTAAATAGATTTTCCAAACCTGAAAACTCAGTGTTGCCGCGGTACTCACTGCTGTCCTGGCACTGACTGTCCACCCGGTGTGGCACACACCTTCAAACTCCATCACCATCCTTTTTCTCTGTGTCCGTGCCATGCTTGCAAACTGTCAGTGTGAGCTCTGAGTCTGGGCTTAGTTTCCTGTGTTCTTTCTTTTAGTTCATATTTTCTTTATTAAAGTTCATATTTTATCATTATTTATTGCCACGTTGGGCAGTCACGTGGCCCAGGATTACATTTTTCTGTGTACCTTTCTAACAATACAAAGCTATTTTCAGGCAGAGATGTACAACATCTAGTGTTACTGTGGAAGCCCAGTGGGCCCAGCCTTCCAGTGCCCGGGAAACCACCCCTCCCCGCCAGGCAGCCTGAGGGCCTTATAAAGACCTGGGACCCTTTATGGGCTTCTCAAATGACAGCACTGTATCACGGAGTGACTTTTCAAGACGTGATTTGTACCCAGTAAAGTTACAACTGGTTATTCGTCAGTGCACAAAAAGTCACTCTGAAGTGTGCAGCTCAGAGGCATCGTTCGGAGCTCATGTTTCCCGGGGCGGGGAAATGGGAGGGCTCTGCAGGCCTGCTCTCACTGTCCTGTGACGTCACGGGGCAGCAGGGGCAGCCTCTCCACCCAGCAGAGCCTCGGGGGAGACGGCTCACGTCCCCTTCCCAGGTCCTTTCTCTTTCCAGGATGTCTCATCCACTGCATCTTCCCTCCATGTGGCCAGCCAAACCTCCCGTGGAGAGCGCCTGGGCCCTTTCCAGATGCCAAGTTCCACCTGAGCAGCAGTGGGTGCCACAAGGCCGCAGAGGGGCCTGGAGCACGCAGGCATCACCTGCCCTGCATCTGTTGGGCAAAGCAAGTCACAAAACCACCCCAGACCCAAGGGGTAGGAGGGAGGCTGTGCCCCTGGAGGTGGTGATTCAAGATGAAGTCTCACACGGAGGGAGTGCTGAACAGGCAGGCCTGGTCTACTTAGGAACTGACTTTGTAATTCTTAAAATGTTTTAAGTTAACCGATAAAGAGTGTTTATATTTATATCATACAACTTGATACTTTGAGATCTGTGCATACGTTGATGGGGTTGGCTACATCCAGCTAATTAAAATACACACTACCTTAGACAGCTTTTGTGGTAAAAGCACTTCGAATCTACTCTTAGGATCTTCAAGTACACTATCCGCTCTTATTAACAACAGTCACTGTGGTGTACAAGGATGAATCTCTTGAGATTATTCCTCCTCTGAAATTGAAATGTGTATCCTCTGACCGACATCTTCTCTGCAGTTATCCAATGCCCTGCCCCGGGTGACCATCACACTAGTGTGTTTCTGTGATTTCACCCCTTTGGATTCCACATGTGAGTGAGGTTATGCAGTATCTGTCTTTTTGTGCTGCTTAATTTCACTTTCCACAGTGTTCTCCGCCTCCTCCCTGTTCTTGCACGTGGCAGGATCTCCCTCTCTGTAAGGCTGAGCTGCCGCCCATTGTGTGTAGGGAGCCGTGTACCCTCAACCCACTCGCCTGTCCGAGGCGCACTTGCCCTCCTATCTTGGCTGTTAAAAGCAATGCAGCCGTGAAAATGCAAGCGCAGACGTCTCTCTAACTTAGGGACGCCACTACCTTCGGGTGGAGGACCTCCCATCCAGAAGTGGCTCTGTCTGCTTGTGTCCTTAATGATGGTGTGCGAGCCTTCTGTCTTTCTACATCCTTGTCAACGTTTTTCTCATTTCTGATGTTCTCCCACTTGTCTTTCTTTACTCCTGTTGCCTCTGTTTTTGGCGTCATCTCCGAAAACCTTTTGCCAGACCCAACGTCAAGGAACTCTTCCTTTGTGGCCTCTCTGTTAACATATCTCACTAATGCTTATTCCAAATCCCGACTTGTAATTCTAGGTCTTGATAAATAGCACCGCTTCTCAACTTAAGCGCAACGTTCATGCGTGCAAGGTCTCAGGACAGGAAGGGACACGATGTCTTCTCTAACCCCACGGAAGTGAGAGAGGCGTCCCCGTTATGTTTGCCCAGGGCCGACCTGTGCTCCACACTCCAGGGACATCATGTCGCTTGGTGTGGAAATTGTCCTCCGCTTGACTCCCTCGCCTCTCTCGGTTTGGGGAGCCGTGAGCTGCTCATGCGTCCACCTTTCGTGTCCTCCGTGTTTGCGTGGCTCCTGCCACACAGGAGCCAGCACGTCACCAAAGGAAACTGAGTCGCTCAATTGCAGTAGTGTGCATTTCTGTGGAAACAAGTTAAAAGCCTCACTACGGCCACACTGGATCATTTTGCATTGCGTATGTGTATCCTAGACCCTCTCTGCTGGATCTTCTGGATCTATTACTCTAGCGCATATGACCGGAAAAATAGTTTTTCCAATGCAGCTAGAACTTCGTTTCCCCTGTGCCACACATTTCACAGTCCATGCTGGTGAAATGTCGCTCCTTTCCTCCCATGACTCGGAAGATTCACTGAGATGCAAGGCTCCTCTCAATGTGGGTGACAGGAAAGGCTGAATTAGCATCCTTTCCGCGATTTTATTCTGTCACTTAAATAGGGGCGATCGGGTGTGTATAGGAAGCATGCAGACCTCAGAATCAGTCGCTCTGGGAAGGAGGATCCATGCATTGAATCCAAATGGGAATGAATACAGAGCTTCCAATTCCAGGAGTGTAGACTGGAGAATTTTCCTTGATCATGGCGGCCAGGGGCCCTCCAGTGAAGGAGGGGTCCCGCCCTCCTCATTCGCAGTTCTGTTCCTAAAACCCTGGCAGAGAGCCCGGCATAGGACAGCTCCTATCTGCTCAATGCATTTAATCAGTGGCAGAACTCAGCTGAATTATTCCCTGTGTTTATTTGTTAAAATTCGGTGAAATCCATAGAGCAGATTTTTTGAGACACACAGCAGATGCCCAGAAAATGTGTGACATCCATGTGTGTCTGTGCTTTGTTGAAGAAACTGTGTGCTTCCAAGGAAACCCTCCTAGCCCCCCGCTTCCCCTTCAGACCTCGTCCTGGGGGCTACCTGAGCACATCGGGACCTCATATGCAGAATTTTACTCTGCCATTGCCAGCTCCCTCTAAAATCTGCTTTAACAGGTTTCTGACCTACCGTTTGCTCACAGGCTCTGGATGATGATAAGGGGTTTGGTGTCTTGCGTCCTTTCACTGCGGTCTTTCCGGACCTTTGTAGAGCAGTTTGCAGATGTAAATTGTAAAGCAGCATTTTGCTCAGCCACAGACAAATTCCTTTGAAACTAACCCTGAATGAGACCATTGTTAACCAATGCATGCTGAAGTTGCATTCTCAAGAAATGAGAAACAGGGAAAATATAGGTCTGAAATTAGGGAAAGGCAGCGTGAAAAACAGGGCCGTCACAACCTTTTTACTCATATTCTAAGGAAATTAAAGTAGAAAATCTAAGTGATGATGTAATGAGTATTAGGTGGCTCAGCGAGCTGCAGTGATAGTGACGATGGTGGTGGTGGTGGTGATTAGCGTTATGACAACGGGTGTGTCTGAATCTCATAAGATTCTTGAAGACACTTATTAGTTAAATTTTCTGAACACTTAAAATTAATTGCTATGTACTTGAAAAATGTTTAAGAGAACATCTGATACTCAAGCAAGAGCATGATATCTTTATTAGCTGTTCAGGTCTAAGGCTTTAGATGACACTTCCGATTCAAATAGTTTTTGTTCTGCTTTCATCATTAGCATCCTCATGCTGGAATCCAGGGTTCTGGTGGAATAGCAGTATGTGTTCAAATGTGCATTTGCAATTGCGCGTGTCAGTAAAATTGTCCAGACTTCACACTTCCATGTAGAACAGGATCACAGGTCACAGTCGGTAAAACTACACATCTGATTTTTGGGTGCCCAATTCCACCAAGAATTCCAGGGAACGTTGTCTTTTATCATTGGAAAATTATATTTATTAACTACTTATACGTCTAAAGCTTTTTTTTTTTACTGTACGAATGCACGTTTGAACACATTAGTTTATTTGTACATTGTTCTTTTTGTTACTTTAAAGGAGCACTGGGAATACATGCTGATCACTTCTGTAATTATGCCGTGGGCGAGTGTGGCGTCACTGAACAACTGTCTATTGTGGGCTGCCCGTGTCAGGTGTGGCCTGGTGGGAAGCGCACGGTGTAGGAGTGCAGTGGGATGGACTGTGGATAGCTAAGGGTGTGCAGGAAACGGACGGTGGCTGAGATGGACAAACATGGTGACTGAGGGAGAGGAAGAAAGGCACCGATTCTCTCCCAGAATCTCTCAAGCTATCCATACTGTTTATCTCTACTCTTCTCTCTTAAAAGCAACATGAAGAAAGGATTTATTATTAGGTGTCACTTTACTGAGTTTTTGTATTTCATCAAACCTAAGGCTTAGAACTTTGTCTTTTGAAAGACAACAAGAGTTCATAAGGGCATTTCTGTATCACTGTTTTTATTCTTTCTTTGTTTTTAAAATTAAAAGAAGAGTTTATAAGGACATGTCTTCCTCAAATTAAAATTGAAATGTGTAAAATTAAAATTGATAGAACTTTCTCAAAAAATTGTTATTAAAAATAAATGAGCAAAGGAAGGCAAGTTTGACATCGGGTCACCATTTTGATCTGTTTATCTATGGGAAGCCATAGTTGACCTAACTGAAGTAAAGCAAGAGGCTATCATTTGGAAATCCACAGGTATTTAGCTCTCTGGAAAAATAATCTTTTTGTCCATTTAGAAATTATTTCATATTCAAGCACTCTAGAAATTTCTTTTTTTAAAGCAAATACATTTTGCAGTGATCAGAGAATGCTAAACATCTGTAGCTCCTTCTTAGGGATCCAGTGACATCTGTCCTAGTAAGAATGAATTTTCCATGACCATTTAGAAATCATAAAGGGTCCTCGCCAACCACATTGGAGGTTTAGAAGGGAGCATTTGATCGTTTTCCAGCACTGTTCTGGGCCCTGGGGAGAGGCTGGGTGGTTTCTGTGAGGAAGAACAATAGGAAACTAGCAAAACTGGCCTTAGGATGTGCCTGGCTCAGCAGCCTCTCTTCAAACAGGCATAGCCCGTTGGTTTCCTAACTTTCTCAGGCAGTTCAGGAAGTCCTCGCGTGGGAGTAGTGAAGAAGTCTGAATTTAAAAAAAATGCATTTAATGTTGTTGTTGAGCACCATCCCACTGAAAGGCAGCTCCTAAAACCATGCCTCTGTGTTCTCATCTGCCTCTTCCCTTTCTCAGGCAGTTCAGGAAGTCCTCACTTGGGAGTAGTTAAGAAGGGAGGCTAAAGGGAAACATTTTTAATTGATGCCCAGGACAGTGTGACTGCAGACACCCAAGAAAGAGGACTCCAGAGCTGCTGTGGAAAGTGGCAAGGATGATCGGATAAGTGTATTTGAAGAAAAGAGGAGTATTTTGAAGGGATTCCTGGCAATGTGTTTTTACATTTTAAACCCATTTTAAATTTTTAAATATTCATCCATTTTTTTCAGTCATATCTTGAAACACCTTTGGAACTTGAGTTCCAGTTCTCTTTTGTTGAGATGTGGTAGCAATGAAGAGTAAACTCAGTGAAAACTCCCAAGTTAAAATGTAGGAGTACACATGTCCCCTTAATTTTTAAAGTCAGTACCACAGGCTGATCATAGCATAAGGGCTCCAGCTTCGTCAAGTAGATTAACGCACTGATAGTGAGTGAGTTAAGTGGGCTTTTAGGGAGCGGGCCGTCTGGAGGAAGCAGGCCACTGGCGATGTGCCATGGATAGGCACATCTCACCCCCACTCCTTCCTCTGAGGCTCACTTACCCTTTCTGGCTTCCTGACCACCATGAGGTGAGCCTTGGTCCTCCGCGCCCTCTCTTCCATGATGCCCGATCACATCCAAGCCCACGGCGATGGTGGCTGCTGGCCCTGAACCAGCTGAAACCTTGGGACAAACTAAATCTTCTGTCCTGTAAATTGTTCACTTGGCCTCAGCAACGAAAAGACAGCACATCCCTCCCATTCCGCGCACTTCCCAAGAGGGCTCTGGGCCAAGAATAAAATCAAATCCATAAAAAAAGAGTTTCGTCCATAGAGAGATTATTTCCAAAGGTCACTTTAAGACACATTTTCTTTATTTTCATTACTACAAAGAGAAAAGCCTTGATATTTCTGATCTATTTTTAAATAGGATCGGTATTTAAGATGAAGAAAAAGAAAGCAATAATAACTTCCTTGGGAAAGAACTATGGAATCTGCCAAAAATATCCAAATTGTCTTCTGAAGCCAACTGTGACTAATTTCAGTGGTCCTAAAAAGAAGTGAATTTACAAATTGCTCTCAACCTTTTTAGACTAAAGTGAAGGAAAATGTTATAATCTCCACGTGATAAAATTACTTTATTTTAAAGCTAGATACCAAAGAGACTGAAATGTTTGATTAAAAAGAAAAGAAATATCTGGAAAGAGAGTAAAAGTAGATGTGACCTTTGAAGAGAGAATTCTTTTCCCTACAGATCTGATGTTTTTGAAAATAAAAATAAAAATAATGTCCCAGAATGGCCCTTCTCATGTTAAAAATCAAATCATAAAAATATTTTTGAAACCAACCAAGAAAGAAAAGCCAGGGAGAGTTCAAATATACTATATTATCATTTCTTGTTGAAGTTAGAATGTTCATAAAAATTGTGCAAGTCCTTTGACTATTAACCAAACTGGGCACAGTATATTCATACAGTCATAGGGGTTGTTTGATGTCCCAGTTTAGCCATGTCAAGGTGATGGGCTTCTACCTTCTTCTCTGAATTTGCCTTTGGGGTGTCTGGGGAAATACGTAGTGGGTGTTAGGGATGCCCCCCCCAGACCGCCCATCCTTTCTTCCCAGCCCCTCCTGGTGCTCTCAGCTACGCAGGGCTCCATACTCTGCTCAGGCCTCCACCGAGGGTCTTGGACCTCACCTCCCTGGCAAGCCGGGGCCGCCTCTCAGGGAAGGGAGTGGCTGTGGGACGCTGCTGGTGCACCGTCCTCTCACCTCGATGAGAGATACAGTGCGAACCCTGCCGGCCTGGCTGGTGGGACCTTGCTTTTCAAGGTCTGACCTTGTTGGACCTCAGCTGTCTCATCCTACTTGCAAGAGTGCTGGGTGATTCAGAGAGGCACTGGTGAAATTGCTGGAAGACGGTAAACTGTGAAGACCACCGCGCCTCTCTGTCCCCGAATTCTCTCCTGCATCCCGCGCCTGAGCAGGTCAGCGTCACGTCAGAGCGCTGGGAGCGCATTACAGCACTCATTCCCTCATGCGCCATCCATTCATCAATTTAATGTCTTTCTTTAAAAAGTACAGTATGTAGGTTTGACCCCAGAAATTTCTTTAGGGAACTCTACTAAGGAAATAATTAAAAATCCAGATGAAGAATTATGTGCAAAGTTTCATTTTATTTTATTTTAATTACAACAGTGAAGTATTAGAAGAAACTAACAGTAGGCAGGTTCGTTATTGTGTGTCTACCCCGTGGATTATTCTGTGGTGTCAGAACGATGTACGCGACTCTCTAATGATAGGAATCCACTCCTGATTCACAGAATATGCAGGCCACAGGTCTAAGAAGGCGGTAGGTAGAATAAACTGAAGCAAAGCTATTTAAGTACCAATAAAATATTATCCAAACACAGTTGGGAATATGTTTGAAATATAAGGTGAATGTTTAAATTTTAAAAATTCATTACAGTAGAAGACATATTGTCATTAAGCCCCCTCGAAATCCTCTGCCTCAGTTCAAATACACTCATCCTGTCGTCCTTACCACTTCCTGCAGCAGCTCTGGAGTTCTCTTTCATCAGGGTCTTTAGTTGCTCTGTCCTGGTTGTTTCGATGTCCTTAATTGATTCAAAATGTTGCCCTTTCCTGCTCATTTTGACTTTGCGGGGGAGCCAGAAGTCACACAGTGCCAGATCCAGACAATAAGGTGGTTGAGAACACACAATGATATTTTTATTTGACTGAAATTACCAGAAATGACTGATCAACAAGGGGTGACCAAAAACTATAGTGAATGTCTAAATTTAAAAATTCCTTACAAGCCGGGCATGGTGGCGCACGCCTTTAATCCCAGCACTCAGGAGGCTGAGGTAGGAGGAGTGTTGTGAGTTCAAGGCCGGCTTGGGCTACAATGCGAGCGCAAGGCCAGCCTGAGCTACACAGTGTGACCCTGCCTCAAAAAACCAGGGCTGGGAGTTTGGCTCAGTGGCTTAAGCGCCTGCCCTGGCAGGCGCAAGGTTGTAAGTTCAATCCCCGGTGCCACAAAAAAAAAAAAAAAAAAAAAAATTCCTTACAATAAAAAACATCATTAACCTCTATTAAAATACTTCTTTAACTGAATACATCCATTATTCTTTTTTATTATTTTAAAGAGGATAAAACCAAGGAAAATAAAACAGAATAAAGCCAATCAAAATTACCAGTATAAGTGATACAGGATTTCATGACCTTATGAAACCAACAGTAGTTACCATAATGCCTTTTGTTGTCTTCAAGTAGCTGCAAATATCTTCAAACATAGTAAAAATCAAACAGAACAAAACAGAATGGAAACAATAAAAACAAAACAATGAATGCAATAAAGGACTTCAAAACAAGCCAATAGTAAATCCAAAATGGCTACCATAATATGTCTTGCTATCTTTCAAATAGCTGTTCATGCCATTAGATTTAACATAATCAAACAAAACAAAAGAGAATAAAACTCAACCCAACAAAATAATGAAACTGATATGGTTTCCCGGCCAGGACCACTTCCTGGCCAGGCCTGGTTCTCTCCCTCTGCAGTCCATGAATGGTGCTGACTCACGGAGAGAGGCCTGGGGGTGGCCGTCCCCACTCTGGCAGCAGCCCGCACATGGCGCTGGCATCCAGGTGGGGATCACCTCCTGGGGAGGCCCGGCTCCCCAGCTCTGCAGTCCGCAAACGGCGCTGACTTGTGGAGAGAGGCTTGGGTGTGGCTGTCACATCCTTTGTTCTTGACCATATGTCTTATTACTGTAATTATTTTTTAACATTTTATTTTAAGAAGACAAAAAAACAAAATTTCAAAACAAGATAATAAGACAGTAACGATGGTTACTACATCGTGTATTGGTATCTTTAAATTAGCTACTCAGAGTAGGAGGCGTAAGCATTTGCCGCGTGTGGTGGTGCACGCCTGTAATCCCAGCACTGGGGAAGCTGAGGTGAGAGGATCACCACGAATTCGAGACCAGCCTGGGCTCTATGGTAAGTTCAAGGCCTGCCTGACCTACATAGCGAGACCCTGTCTCACCAAAAAAAAAAAAACAAAAAACAAGCATTTCATTGTCCAAACAATATTAGCACAAACATTTCTTTTCAATAAATCAAGAGACATTAGTAGTATAACTATCTTAACTATCTTGTATATATGTATTTTTTTCTTGCTTTTTGTTTTCTTTCTTTCTCTTTTCCCCCATCCCAGTTTCTCATTCCTTTTGAACCGTTTCTTTCCATTTCATAATATCTGTTGTACACTTTGTATCTTACTTACTCTTTCAGCTTCTCACACTAGGGAGACAATATGATATTTACACATGTGAGTCTTATTTCTTTCACTTCTGAGTATGGTCTCGAGTTGCATCCATTTTCTTATAAATGCCTCAAGTTTATCCTTCTTTATGACTGAGTAGTACTCCATTGTATAAAAATACAACATCTTTTTTATCTATTTCTCAGTTGATAGACCTTTGTGTTGTTTCCATCATTTAGCTCTTATAAATTGTGCTGCTGTAAACTTGGGTGCACATATATCACTGTGGTATGATGTTTTTAATTCTTCTGGGAAGATACCCAGAAGGGGAACAGCTGGGTCAAATAGGACCTCTAATCCTAGTTTCTTGAGGAATCTCCACACTGATTTTCACAATGGTTGTACCAGTCTACACTCCCACCAAAAGTGGAGAAGGGTTCCTTTTTCCCCACAGCCCCTCCACCATTGTTATTGGTTGATTTCTTGATACTAGCCATTCCTTCTGGGGTGAGGTAGAATCTCAGTGTTGTTTTAATTATTATCTCTCAAATGACCAGTGATAAACATTTTTTTCAGGTATTTATTTGATGTTTGTATTTCTTCATCTGAGAAGTGTGTTTTCATCTCAGATGCCTGTTTTTGGGTTGGGCCTTTAAATTTGGGAGGTCTGATTCTTTTGATTTCTTTATATGTTCTTGATAGTAATCCTTTGTCTGAGGGACAGCTGGCAAACATTTTCTCCCACATTGTGTGTTGTCTGTTCATTCTGTCGGTGGTTTCTCTTGCTGTGCAGAAACTTTTTGTTGCAGTGAACACGCATATCAGGAAGACAGAGCAAGTGCAAATGAACGATTTAATGTCAAACCTCAAACTTCTAGAAAAAGAAGAGCAGGCCAAACCCAAAGCTCGTATGAGGGAGGAAATTATAAAGATCAGAGGAGAAATTAATGCACTGGAGACTAAGAAAACAATACAAAGAATCAATGAATTGATAAGTTGATTCTTTGAAAGATTAAATAAAATCAACAAACTCTTAGCCAACTTTATCGAAAAAAGTAAATACTCAAACCCACACGATTAGGAATGAAAAGGGTGAAATCACAAAATGGACCTGCAGAAATCCCAAAGCTCATCTACACCTACTGTAATTATACTTTGATTGTAAACTTTCACCATGACTTTCGATCATTCTTTTTATGCAGAAACACATGTAGCATGAAACACACAAAAGTGGCTGCAGCGATCAGACAGAGCTCAGCGAGAGTTTACCAGCTGTTCATCCGTGTAACCGGGTGACAAGGGGTTCCTAGTTTATTCTTTGTAGTTTATTTTTCAGATTTTTCACACGGCACCCTTATTTGCAGTCAAATAAGTATATTAAAAAGTTCCCCTATAAAATGAAACCATGAACTTCTTATATTCTTTGATTTTAAAAAGTCTGTGCTTAACAGACACAGAGAACAGTGAGTCTCGGGAGAGGCCGAGGTGAGACCGGGCGAAGGGTGCCACAGCCTGGCGATGGGGAGGTCGGGTCCGGCAGTGACCCTCGCAATGTGCGTTCTTCGGGGCTGAGGGCTTCCGAACCTTTCACCCCCAGACCCTGCAGGGTCCCTGCTGTGGTGGCCCGGTGTTCGGGAACCACGTCTCTGGAGCTGCGTGTGCTAAATGTGGTCTCCACCTCTGCGTGGAGGCGGCACGGCCTGAGGGATGCCTGAGACATGGTCAGTTCTCCATGTGTTTGTCATCTCGTGGTTTTTTAAGTGCTCAGGTTTTGGGTGGAGTTGCAGGTTTCATGATCTCTCAGGAACGCATATATTCTTAGAAATATTTTTGTCATTATCAGGAGTTGAGCTCGTGGCCCATCAAAGATGCTTCCCCAGAAAGAGCGGCCTCTGGCACTCGGTCGCTCTGCTTTGCCATTTTGTCTGTGCCACGTATCTGCAGATCGCGCTGAGTGAGACAAGTTCCCAAGGCTAGGGACTTGTTCCAGAGGCTGTGTCTGCTGCAGTGACGCCATGGACAGCAGCATTTCTCCAGGGTCATTTTACAGAGCTCGGCAGGCCCTGGGGAAAGAGGCGTGGTGGTGTGGACCAGACAGCCCTGGTCCAGTGCATGGGTGGCTTGCTTTCCCTGCGAGCTGTGGGTTCACAACGCAGTTCCCACCCCGGGAGACTGACGATCCCATGTCCCACCCTGCTATGACCGTGCAGGGTGCTTGTGATAAATTCATGTGATTACTGTTTTCTGAGTTTTCTGAAGTATTTTCTTACAAAACAGTTGTGAGCTTATGCTTCACAAGTGTATCATTTGATAATTTACTCGATCTATGATTGCTGTGAAATACACTTCACTTTAGGAAGGTATTGGCCAAGAGGTAACCCTGTAATCTGATTGTTTGAAGATATTTTCCCTTGTACTTGAATTTTCCAAATATGTGTTAAACACTGTCCTCTTTCTTTTACAGTCAGGTGATCAGCGCTTGTAGAGCGTTAATAGAATATATAAATACCGCTTACAGGCACTGATTGATTTGCTCATGTGTTTAGCAAACACTGAGGACTGAAACTCAAGAATTCCTTTTCCGCATTGTTTGTGGGGCTTAAGACTGCACTGGGTGATGAGAACAGATGTGGGACGACCGCGCAGACAGCAAGGGAGCGGGAGGGGACCCGGAGGGGAGCGGCCCAGGCAGCACTGCGAAGCTCAGGCGGCCGCTGGGTCAGCGCTGCTCGCTTCCCACAGCTGGGTCTGCACTCTGCACGCTGTTCCTCCTGGGAGAGACCCTGGCTCTGGGAGAACGAAGGGTCCAGTTGGAAGTCCTCTCTTCTAAGATGACGAGTCACCTTCCAGGCGCTGGTCTCTGCCGATGGTACAACGTCCCGTGCTCAAAATAACATTCTGGAGGGAACAGTTCCTCAGTCTTTGACCCTTAGGAATTTCCAATCAAAGCAACAGAGTGACACCCGCTAAACGCAGCTGGTAGGTGAGCGTTTGCGGGGTGGAATGGAGGAGCCTCGTGCTACTCGGGCTCTGCAGGGGCCGAGAGGAGCCAGCTCTCAGAGGTGCAGCAGGGAAATCTGCACAGAGAACGGAGGGAGAACCAAGGCCGGGGTGCTTCCCCGCAAAGAACGAAATGTTCCACTACTGTACAGTTCAGGTTTAAACCATTTCGTTCCATCCGAGCGAGGTTTTCCTCTTCTGTCAGTCTGCGCTCTTGGCTTGCAGCTCATGTTTAGAACCGTGGCGTTGTCTCAAAGGGAAGTGGGTAGAGTGCATGAAATTCAGCCTCCCTCCGGACGTCGGCATCACATCTGTGCACTTGTAGATTTTTAAGTATCGAATTTGCTTCTTGCCAAACGCTGAGCGGATGGGTAAGACAGACAGCTCTGCTCACTCCCAGGGCCGTGGGAGGCTGCGGCCACCTGCGGGCACCAGTGCAGGGGTCAAAGCGCATGCAGGGGAGAGCAGTGACCATGCGCAGCCTGCCTTCCCCATCAGGAGGTGCTGTTGCTCTTGAGACTCACTCCCACATACAATTGGTCTTTGGGGAGAGACCCATCCTCCACCCATGCAAAGCCCCCTTAAAGTTCTGTGCTCATGACACAGTCGGGGAGCGACTGCACTGAGGTGCTGTGTGTGACAGGTGTGATCGTGTCCTCCTGAAGGAGCACGGGTGTCACAGAAGCTCAGAATGTGACTTTATCTGAAATGGAGTCATTGCAGATCTAATTGATTTAGCTTACATGAAGTCACACTGGGGTGGGCCCCCCTCCAGGGCCCGGTGTCCTCATAAGAGGGGGACACTTTGGCACAGAAGAGCACAGCCACTGGAAGCGAGAGTTAGGGTTTTGTGTGACGCTAGCATGAGCCAAGGAACCGAGGCAGGAAGAGGCCAGGAAGGCAGCTTCTCCAGTGGCTCTGGTGACCCTCCGGACCTGCTAATGGTTTGGCTTCATAACTCTTGACCTGCAGTATTACAAGGAGATAATTTCTCTGGTTGAAGCCACCCAGACCATGCAGCAGCCCGGGGAACATAATACAAATGCTGTCCCGAAAGATGAAGCCAAAGGCAACGCGCGAAACAAGTTGCACCACAATCAACCCATCGAAGTCCGTCCAGCTTCCGAGCACGAATATGCAAATCTCCTGTTCATACCTGGCAGTTTGAAAGCCCAGACTGTCATCTCTCGGTTGGCTATTATAGATCCATATCTAAAAATGCTCCTGTCCAACAGCTGATTGATGCACTCCAAGTTCTTTACTCCTGTGCAGACAGAAAGCAAAAAGGAACAGAACATTTAGCTTATTGCTGAATATGGAAGTCCAGCTCAGCGCCCGCCGGGCGGCTCTGACGGCCTTGCACCACACGCTGGGCGGCATCCCCACGGGGGACTCGGGGCAAAGCTCAGCTGAGGACCTTTGCTCTCCCCCTCAGCTCCTCTCCCTGGGGCTCTGAAGGCGGCAGGAGGCAGGGTCCACGATGCCCAGGAAACAGATGGGTTTCATACCAAGGTTGTGGGACAGTCCAGGAGGACAAACACCCTCTCTTGGGCTCTGACCACACAGCCTGTCCTCCTCCCCTGACACATTCGCTTTCATTCATCCCCTTCCCCTCATCTCTGCACCTGCCGTCTCACTTCCACATCCTCATGACAGCTCTGCTCTCAAGTTCTTCCTTCCACCACACGCGAACCGTGTGCTCCTATGCGTGGCGGCCTTGGTGGCAAACAGGGCAGGAACAAGGCATTGGCGGACGCCCATGAGGAGAGATGTGGGAGAACTCTTCCCTCCAGGGGTTGTGACAGGTTACGGCTTCGCACAAAAGCTCAGGGTCTGTTTTGCCACTCTTCATTAATCTGACTCAGTGGAAGCCAGATTTCCGTTGGACTTTGGCTGTTGGTTCGGTGGTGTTATGGTTTATACACTGTGTCAACTTGAGAAGTCTAGAAGCTTAATTAAGTAACTCAGCAGCTCTCCATCCTGAGGTGTGGAGCACAAGCAGTTACCTGGTCATTATGTCAATTTGATGAGGTCAGAAGTTTAACTGAGAGACTCAGCAGGGAGCCAGGGTTCTTACTTTGTAAACATCCTCATCCTGTGCAAAGGAAGGCAAGGAGATTTGTGAATGCTACACCCACCCTGGGGGAGGGGGTGTCCTGTGTACAATGTAAGGGAGGAGAAGAGGCTTGCTCTTGGCCCCTTTTACTCTGATTGCTTTTGCTGGCTGCTGTCTTGAAGTGTTGCCCCTGTGCCGTGCCTTGGAGCCAGCTGAGTATGGACTGAAACCTCCAAAAACTGTAAGATAAATAAACCTTTCCTTCCCTAATTTTGGGTGTCAGGTGTTTTGTTTCAGCAAGGAGGGAAAAGTAACCAAGACAGATGGCGAGATGTTCATCAGCTTGGTTCGTAGGGTTCAATGGCATGAGGGCCGGGGATGTGCTCAGTGGGAGAGGGCTCGCCTAATGTGGCCATAAACCCTGATTTGTCCTTGTGAGATCCTGGGTGAGTCTGGGTGCTCATGGAGCTGTGACCTGGGGGTCTATGTCTGGCCCCTCCCCTGTTTCACTCTGACACATTCCCTGGCTGTTTTCTGGGCTCCCATGAACTAAGTAGCTTTGCTAAACCAGGTCATTCTGCCGTGATGTTTTCTACCTTGGAGCCAACCATGGACTGAACAAGTTAAACTTCTCCCTGTTTAAGTCGTGAGTGTCAGGTGTGGTGTCTTAACAAGGAGAAAACTGACTAATAATACACCCAGCATGTATAAGTCCCTGGGTTAAAACATGGTTTTGGGGAATTTAATGAACAATTTAGTAAATATACCCGGATGACAGTAATGCTAAAGCCCCTATGATGGAAATTTGGTATTGATTTTGTGTAATTTCTTATAGTATTTGCTGAAAATGGTGAATATCTTTAGGATTTTCTACAAAGAAATGGTGTTCATAAGTTAGATGACTTTCTTATAACATTATCTTTTTTTTTCTGGCCCTCATTTTGCTATTTCTCTCCATAAAATATCAGTTACTTAAAAGGCTATTCTCTAATTAAAATTTAATACCAAAAAAAGAAAGAAAGATGGCTCCAGTGCTAGACATTTATAATGACTTTATTATATCTTTGCTCAAATGACAAGTTGAAGCTTTCTCAGCATGACATGAGAATAATTTATCAGAAGATATCAAACTGAGTAAAATGTACATTGGAGAAAACCCTTTTGTACTCTCTGAAGAAGAGAGCGAATTACCTTAAAGCACCGGGGGCTTCTCCTCCTGTTAGGCAGGGATCTCCTACTCTTATTGAACGCATGCTGGATTACATTGAAGGAAGGAGCAGACTGAACTCATGGTCCGCCATCAATGTCTGAGGGCTGCAGGGTGGGTCTGCTGCCTGCTGCCTACCGAGGTTTGCTAATACAAGTGGGAATGCGTGAGTGTGTCCTGCGTGGAGTATGTGAGCTGCTGCTAAGTGGGAAAATGTGGGAAGAAAAACACGGGGAATCAAACAGACAAACAGCAAGATTGGCTTAGCCTAGAGCAGGGAATGCACAGCACCATACCCAGAACGGCACCACAGTAGTTTTGAGGAGGTTTGAACACACTTTTCAAAGCATAAAGTTGACAAGGTTTAGGCTCTTGTCAGACCTTTTTAAAAGAACTCTGCCTGACTCACCTGTGGAGGAAGGGAATTTTCAAATGGCCTGAATCCCCATGGTGTTGCTCTGAAGATTAAATAAAGCAAGAACACGTGAGCCCCAGATAAACTGTCAAGCACAGGCCCGGTTCTCAGACAGGAAGTGGATCCTGCGGGTGAAGACGGGGTGAGGGCACTTGCGGGTCAGTATTGTAAAAGCACCGAAGGGCCTGCTGCGCCTCCCGCGAGCCCCCAGTTCCAGTCCTGGGCTCCTCCCTCCCGCAGGCTGCTGCTGTCCGGCGGTCCAGCGTTCTGGGCACATCTGGGCACTGACGTCTTGGATGCGCGTTGCTGTGGCCACTAGTGGCCCTGGCACAGTGATGGCGCTGTTCAGCAGGGTCCTTGACCTCCGCGGGGGTCCTTGCCCTCTCATTCTTGTCCTCTCCAGAGCTCCTCCTTCAGGTCCAGGGCAAGGTCTACTGTTGGCAAAAGCTCACAAACCCTGCCTGCACTGGAGAATGGGCAGCTGCCAATCTGCATGTTTAAAAAGAAAACTTTGAGAAGCCCAAAGAAACCAACTAATGTGCTTAAGGATAATTAGAATTAGAAGCCCAGTCAAGGAAAAAAAATGTGATTCTAAGAGATGGCGCAGGGCTCTTCCAACATATGTTACCCTGATTTGCAGTAGGAAATCAGTGTGAAAATTACATTTTACACTGTGACCCAGTGGGCATGCATACATGCATCCATCCATGTACATGCATACACACACGTGACCCGGTGCACATCTGCACTGAACTGAAGCCTTCTCACACCACTTACTCCTACTGTTTGATGCATGCTGACATAGTCTATGCTCTTGTTTTTAAAAACTAAAATTATAATCCATTATAGAGGACCCTTTCCCGTCCTCATCACAGTCCAGGAAGGTTTATATTTGTAATCCCAAGGAGAAGTTATTGGAATTCTAGTGAGTTAATTCCAGTCTACCACTTCCAGTGCAACCCACGGCGAGAAGAAAGACACTGAGACATATATACCGTTGCGGAGAGCCAAGGGGTCCTAAGTCCAGCTAAGATGACGGCTTAGCAGAACAAAGGCCTGACCCAGAGCCCTTCCCAGGCTTTATTAATTCTCCAGAAGGGGCGTGGCTCGGGGATGAGTGACAGTGAGAGTGTCGGGAAACACGTGACTGCCGTGACCGCTGTGAGCTGGGCTGGGTAGGAGGTCTGAGGTCACCTCTGCGACACGCAGAGGGCAGGAAATGCAGGGAGAGCAATCTGCCTAACAGTGAGGTAGTAGCTAATAATGTGGGGTCAGTGCTTCAGTTCTGGTGTACAATCCTTTTTGACCTGGGAAGTCATAGCCTCTTTTTCAAGGTTTGGTCCCAGCCCACAACGTGGAGAGGGCTCTCTATCTCGCCCAGCTCAGCCATGGACTTGGGGAGTCCCTGGGTGGGGTAACACTGACCTGTCACTTTGCTTCAGAGATGATACATCAGCTCCTCAGCCAGCCCAGTTTACATTGCTTAGAGCCAACTGAAGGGACAAAGAAATAGCCTGGCCAGCTCTGTGCATATCAGTACATGGAGACAGGGCCAAATTTATCCACAATGGAGAAGACAGTTGCTCTTCTTTCCAAGGAGAGTCAAGGACAGTCGTCTGGGTGGTTCCCCATCATCCATGAAGTTGGATTCCTAGCTCGGCGCAGTGTGGATAACCTTTGCCCCATACCCGTCGGTGGCCCCAGTGCGGGCTCTGCTTTCAGCTGTGCGGCCCTCGCCCGTCCAGTCTGTCCCCATGAGGGGTCGGCATCTGCACCGGGCAGGCCAATGCCACGGTCAGCTCGCGCTGCTCCACCCCCCGGCCCCGGCCCCGGCCCTCAGCTCCCCCGGGTCCGTGGAGAGAGCAGGAGCGCATCCTCCCCGCGGCTCGGGTGTCACCTCTCCTCTTCCTTCCCGTGCTCCGTTTCTTCCTGTTTTGGACACCTGTCTCTTCTAGTCAGCTTGATACTGCACAGCCAGGGCTGGACCAGAGGCTCAGCATGAAATATGCACTCCTTTCCAGCCGCAAAATGCAAAATGCGGGGGTCTGCAGGGCAGGAAGTCAAGTCTCGGAGCTCTGCTAGATGCTGGCGGGACGCAGGCAGCAGACAGGCGGCCTCTTCCTCTTCCTTTGTCTGCCTCTCCCTAAGGGTTACTTTAATTCTTCCAAGTCCAAAGCAGTGCATTCATGACAGCCAGTGCTGCCCGCGGCCTCCGGCAGGGACCCCTCCCGACCCGTGCAGCGCTGCTCCCCAGCCTGGGGTCCCCTGGGCCGCACTGCTTTCGCCGCACCCCTGTGTGCGGGCCACAGCTGGGTTCCACCAGGGCCACTTTCAGCCTTGATGTGGCTCCTGCCCTGCCCCTCGAGCTTGCCGGAAGCCACCCCCCCCAGGCCCTTTTGCCTGCTTCTTCTCCCTCATTCTAACCCCACAGTGGCCACGGTTAAACCTTCTTGCCCCAGTCTGACCCACACTGCGCCTGCTGGCGGTCAGGCCCTCTCCCTCCTGTGGAAGCAGCTGCTCTCTTTAGCGTCTTTCCGTGATTCTTCATCTCTGCTAGATTCGTGCCGTAATTCTCATACAGGCCTCGACCACCGACCATGATGTGTCTGTCCTTTACTCCTCTTACAGCTGAATTATTTGCTTGGAGAGATCCGTGCCCAAAGCTGTGTTGCTCCTCAGGTAAAGCAATAAATACAGCTTACATTTTACCAGATTACTTGGTGCTTTTTATTTAAAAAGAAAAAAAAGTACTTTAAGTAATTTCTTCAAAAATCAAATCCTAATCTTTCTAAGGATTTATTCCTGTAGGCAACTAGACATCTAACTAGAGTGGAGATTAATGACTGACTCTGATAGCAACACAGTCAAGGATCTGATCATTAACAAACTAAACGGGGTAATTAGGTATACAGTCAGGATGCAGTGTGCAGGCTCAAATTAGCAGCGTATAATTGAGCCTCATTTAACTGCCGGAGAAGCTCACTGAGAGAATTTTATTTACATGAGAAAAATGTCTTCGCGAAATTGCTTTCAGGGAATTTAAACATATATATCCCAAATCACTCCTTGTTTGTCAGTCCCAGCCTGGGATTTTTAGTCTCTTCCTGAAGCCCCAATACTACAGGCAGTGGCGACGTCTTCATACCTGGTGAAATGATCTCTTCCAGCAGCTCAGGCACTCGTGATCCATGTCGAGATGGCACAATTTCCTGGCCATCTTGGTGGTTTTTCACACAAAGAACCTGTTCTAACAAAGATCAGGTGAGGCTTATTATGATGCCTTATTTTACTGATCCTAGTTTTAGAGAAAAACTCAAAATACATGTTTCTGGGGTCACTATCTAAGCAGTCATTGAATTGAGCTCTGTTCAAGGTGCGAAAGAAGCAGAAGACAGCGGGGACCAGTGGGAGGATGGCTCTGTCCCTGCAGAGGCTGCTGCCGCCGCCACTCTGCAAGCCACGGTGAGAAGCCAGCACTCCGGGGCAGGCAGTGGCCCCGGGGTGGATCCGATCGTTCGGTGACAGTGATGCTCCGGGGAGAGGACTGCACAGCCCAGCGTGGGCATTGAAGGTCTCCTTTCTGCTGTTAGCCACACCCAGGAAGTGACCACCCAGACAGCAAGCAGACCGGAAGCCTCCTTTGCCGCATCCGCCCCACATCCATGCCAGCCCAGGCCTCCGCTCCCCCTTGCTGTCCTCTCCCCCCTGCTGTCCTCCCTCCTGATTTGGTCTGTGCTTCCCGGTCCAGACATGAGACACCCACTGACTCACTTTATGAAATAAACCAGAACCACACACGGAGGACACCAGTGCTATCTCGTAAGATATCTCAGCGCGTGATGGTGTGAAGCCAGACGTAGACTCCTCCAGCCCCTAACCCACTCCTGAGGTCAGAGGCTCCAGCGAACAGTTCTCGGGGTGCCTGAAGGTCTGCAGTCCATCATTCGCATATGCAAATATGGCATATGCATACATGCACACTGATTGTCTTGAGTACCTAACTTCACCTGTTCTGTGATTACTCTAGATGTCAAGGGGGTTTTTGCGAAGTATTACAGGCCTCCCTTACTACCTTTTAAATGACTGCAGGGTGTGGATGTGCCCTAATTTATTAACTTATTTGCCCATTGATTGGCCTTCCCGTTGGTTTACAATTTCTTTTCACATAATATTGCAGGGCGTTTGGGGGGATGCCCAGGGGACAGAGGACCGGACAGGGTGAACTGTGCTTAATTCACTCCCAGGAGGGGATCTTGCCCCGCCACCATGGTCAAGATTACACATCATCAAATGTGTTAGTGTTTCTTCCTGGATCTGCTAGGCAGAAATAACATCTTATTTTCATTTTCATGGGTGTGGCCAGGTTCTAACTGGATTCTGTTCAGAAACGGATCACGGGACCCTTCCTCCCATTGTATCCCAACTTGGGCCCTCGTTCTAGGAAAGCCGTTCTCTGAAGTACCCACACATCAGGACGAGTGTCTGATCCTGGGATTCCCCCTTTCTCACTCTTAGGTGCGGCTTTCAACACGCTCTTTAGGGAGTCACCTTCACGGGGCCCCACACCCACGTGGAGTCATGCACGGCGGGGCACTGCCTGGGAACCAAGCCAGAAGTCAGGGTCCTTTCCAACCCGCATCTGAATTAAGAGACACTGATAATTTTAGAGTCATCATGGATTTTATTTTTCCTCATTCTGCTTCTACTTTAGTTCGTGCTAATTTAACTTTCCAATTAAAAATTGTGCGATGTTCGTTTGTCGGCTCCTCTCCTTCCTAATGCCCTGCGTGTAGGACATAGGTGTTCGTTTGTCGGCTCCTCTCCTTCCTAACGCTCTGCGTGTAGGACTTGGGTGTCAGTCTCATGCTCCTCCAGCTTCCAGACGCTGTGACAGCAGCTGCTCTGGAGGACGCTTCCTCGGGTCGCACAGTAGGGCTGCCAGTGTCAGGCGGCGGCACAGCTGCCGAAGGTTCTGATGCGTCGCACTGCCATTTGGCATCTTATTAGCACAACCATCTGCACTGTTAATTACCATTAGCTCTGTTCAGGTGGCAATCACAAGACCAAACAAAACACTAAGAAACAGTCCCAAGTGAAAAGTCGGGTATGCTCTTAAAATCTTGCTGAAAACAGCACAGTCACTGTGGAAGAACAGTTCCAGCTCTGCAGCGAAAGCCAGAGGAAATAATGAAAGAATAATCAACGTCAAACTCTCAAAATCCTCTCCTTTTCAAGTAGCAGTATTGTACAGTCACTCCCGGGAGGGGAGCATTTGTGTATCGGCAAGGAATTGGCTGAATAGTAAGAGACACTGTGTAACTTTCTTTTTACCCGAATCTGAGAAGGGATGCTTTGACTATAAGCAGTAGACTCCTCCAGCCAGCATCCATTTAACAACAGTGCAGGGTAAACACAGCCACGTCCTGGCCGGTGGGCTCTTCCCTGGCTGGCAGCCTCAATCACCTGCTGATTCATCTGTTTCCCACCAAAACATCAAAAAAGTCAACAATGCCTTTACTTGTATAGATACCATTTAATTTTTATTAATATTTTCAATTGACAAATCATCAGTGTATATATTTGTCTTACTTTTCTCTCATTGCTGAGACAAAATATCCAATGCCCACAATGAAGGAAGGGAAGGTTTATGCAGCTCACAGTGTGTAGAGGTTTCAGGCCATAGTCAGCTGGCTCCCGGGCAGGGTGGCACAGTACAGGGGCATCTGCTCACGGTGGTGGAAGACAGCACAAGCAACAAGAGCAAGTGGGGAGGAGCAAGCCTCCTCCCCTATATTGTAAGCAGGCCACGCACCCTAGGGTGGGTGTAGCACTCACACCAGTCCCTGCGCTAGACAATGAACCAATCACAAACACTAGATTCAGAAACTTCTGAAAAGCCTGTCCCCTATGACTGCATGAGGCTTTGGGGGGACATCCAGGCACAGACCCTAACAGTATTTATGGGGTAGAATGTGTCAACTTTGTATGTCTCTACATACATACAGTGTGGACAGATGAAATCATGCGAACCTGCCCATCATCCCACTTACCTTTTCCTGGTGAGGTATCTGAAATGTGCTCTCTTGGTGATCCTGGAGTGTGAGTCACGCAGAATTACCACTGGCCCTCCTCACCCTACTGGGCAGCGGCGGCAGGATGACCAGTGCGTGACACCAGTGTGCTAATCCCATCTGCCACAGGACAGCAGAGGGTTTTCTCCTCGGGTCTCTTTCCCAGATGAGATCTGAATGACTTACCTGAGGTCACAGAGTATAAAGTGACAGTGGCGGCCTGAGGGGCCTGATGCAGTGGACTCCAGAGCCCTGGTGTCTTCCCTGGGGAGGAAACTCCCAAAGGAGACGAGCTTGCTTCACTGGGACCACAGAAAGATCTTCAGATTCTGTGTATGAATGTGGAAAGATCAGCAGAGACTGAACAAATAAACCAACTGTGGATACTCCACCATACGCGGTTAATTGTTTGTGGTTGTTAATGATTTGTGCCGTCTCACATTCCTGGACCCCAGGGCACAGCCGGTCAGAACAGGAGCATCCCTGGGGCCTGTTTTCCTGCTCGTGCTGAATGTCGCACCTTCCTTCTGGCATCAGCCCCCCGCTGTCTTTCCAGAGGTCACACACACCTGCTTTCTGTGTCTCAGATCTTGGAGTGGAGGCTTTGTCCTTCAGTGACTCGGAGTTTAGCAGAATAGATTTCTAGAACTGCTGCTACTTTCTTCACTGCCTTTGACTCAGTTGTCTAGAAAACTCAGAAAGGCAGCAGGTTCAGCTGCAAAGATGTTGCCCTGTGCGCCCCTCACCCACCCCTCAGCGTGGCCAGGAAGCCTGGGCTGTGGAGCCCCTGTCCTGAGGGGCCCTCAGCACCGCGGTGGCAGGCGCCCTGGTTTCTGTCTCACAGCCCCGGTGCTAGCGGAACAAAGCTGACAGACCTGCGCCTCACCATGGACTCCCGTTGGTGGCACCGGTGGGCTGGCTCCGCCTGGAGTGCGCTGGTTCGCCTGCTCGGAAGGTGCAGCCACTTTCCCTGACGGCTGCTTTTATGTCTTCATTTGTTGCTGTGTCCTTGAATTGTAATGAAACAGTGAGAATTATCCTTGTGCATTTCTGTTTCCGATGGAAAATAAAGTCCTCATGCGTCTTAAAGCAACACTGAAATTCCGTCGGAACGTTTGTCACCTCTGCACAGCTAGAAACGAGCACACTAAGGACACCTTGTTTTGTGCTCGTGGTATTGGAGGAAGCGCTGAGCATGGATTTTTTTTCCCTAAGTGAAAATAGTTCTTATCCACTAGTTTATTGATTTAAAAATCAGCTATTGAAAAATAGCAAAATCATCTAAAATGCTGGATATAGGAAGAGTCAATCTCTCATTGTTATTATGATTAAGGACTATAACAATCTTTCCTGGGAAGTTTGTGAAATAGAATTCAATGTTTTATAGTCTAATATTTTTGTTCCTTTATTGCAATCCTTCAAATCGAGGCAAAGGTGTATTTTTTATGAGAGAGAAATTTGCAAAGAAAGTTACTATTTCTAATTTAATGTATTGCCTCCGAAGAAATAGGTGATGATTCGGGAACATCGGCCCAATTGGCTCCACACCAATGCTATGCCAGTTTGGTTGTTGTAAGATAAATACGCGGCCCAAAACACAGATCTGAGAGGTTGCAATTGCTACATGTATGCTTGCTGTGGAACATGCTAGTGAAAATCTCCTGCTTTCCAGGCGAGTTGAAAAAGGAAAGGACCCGTAACTAACATACCCGATTGCAGCCTCTGCGAAGGGCTGTGACGGGAGAAAATACGTTGTTCACGTATACGGTCGGTGTCCCCGGGCTGCTTCCACTCCGCTGTAACCCAGCAATTCTTTCTGTCTGTTTCAGGATCTAGATTTCTCATCACATCCACGGGAGCCTTGTATATTAAAGATGTACAGAATGAAGACGGATTGTATAACTACCGCTGCCTCACGCGGCACAGATACACCGGAGAGACCAGGCAGAGTAACAGCGCTAGACTTTTTGTATCAGGTAACAACTCGGCAACGCTGCGTTTGTTGCTTCTGTGACTCCCCTCACATCGTGTGAGAAAAATTGCACAATTTTGGACTAAAGTGAAACCTTTTATTTTTAAAAATACTTTACCAACTTTAAAAATCTTTTAAACCAGCATCAGTAGAACATAATACAAATGTAGATTTTCCACCTGAAGTCACAGCACAGTTTGTTCAACTCTCAATTCCTTTGACCCAGTGAGGCTCCCATTGTGAAAGCAATACTCCCTGGCCCCACAAATCTGTAGATTTCTTATGGACGAAACTGGAACTGTCTTGCTTCGGACCCCGCATCCCTCGGGGGAGAAGGTGGTGCCATGGGTCCCACCCTCGTTCTCCCAATGATTCCTAGTGCCATGGGGGAAATCGCCCCATCACAAGTCAGGGGGACATTCACAGCCGCCCCCTCCTTCTGGGATTGTTCCCAACTGAAGAAGGAAAGCTGAGGGGAGTCACAGAAGCACTCTGCTGACTACGTCAGTTACATGGGTTTGCGCTCAAGAAAATGTCCACTCCATGCTCGTCAGAGCGGCTCCTTACTGCTCCCGTCGCACAGGGAGCCATTCCCAGGGCGTGGCGTGGGCGCTACCCAGGGTGCTTCCCGATTCAGAGTCCGCGTCTCAGGCCTGGGGGAGTCAGTGCAGAGCCTCTGACCTTTGCCTTTGTAGATGAAAATCGCAGCGCCATGCTGTGTGCCGAATACCTGCCGGGGAGTGACAGCGAGATGGCCTTGACCAAAGGCCGTAGCGGTCAGGCACTGGTCTCTGATTTTACCTGCAGCGGCACCCTAAGGGGAGGAGAGGTGAATGACGCCAGCGTGGCATCAGGGAGAACGTCGTCGCCTCCCGCTGTCCTTGGGAAGCCCCAAGCCTGTTGCTCCTCTTGTTCCCATCCTCAGCAGAGCTGGACTGTTGCCCATTCCTCAGTGCCCAGTTACCGGGCAGAACTGGGCAACTCTGCCTCTGAACCTGGAATTCCTCCTATTCCTTTATCATGCCAATCGTTGCTTCCCCCCTGGTTTTACACTCGGTCTCCTAGGGACGTGCGCATGGGTGGCACCTGTCCTGCGACCCACCATGGCTTCACAGACCCCACAGGGTCCCTGGAGGAGATTCCTGAGGACAGTGCAGAGACCAGAAAGAGGGATTTTGGGGGAGGCATCTTGATATAAGATTCATTTGTGGGTGGCAGTAAATAAGCATTTCTCCATGCAACAGATGTATCTGCTGTTGGGAAGTATCCCTCGGTCCTGGAGAAAAGTAATTCCAGGTCCTTCTTGCCTCTAACAGAGTATTGGACGTGACAAACCAAAAACAGTGCCAAAAGTTTATTTGAAAAGTGAGGGGGAAGGGGTAAGGGACGAACCGGCCTGTACAGCAACACCGACTGAGCAAAGAGAAGAAAGCATAAAAGCAAAACCCAAAGGTCACTGGCTCTGGGAGACGGGGGGCGTCGGGACAGCGGCTCTGCGTGGCCTCTCCTCTCTTTTATGCCGTCCACAGCTCATGGGAGCCTGCGAAACTTTCCACATACGGGGTCCTGGGTATGTTGGCGCTGTCCTGGGATCTTGTGATCGACGGGTTCCACTTACTTCTCCGGCCAGCTCTGCCGCACCCAGCTGCCGTACCGGATTCAGGGCTGGTGAGGCGGGAGCCCACGCTCGGCTCCCAGCTGACCTGGTGTCGCCTCCACACTGCCCACTCGGTGCTGATTCCCAAATGCAGCTCTCAGGCTTGAGAAAGCAAATTTATCTTCCTGAATCTGAGTTGTATGTTTGGTATCACGTGGCGGCCGTGCCAGCAGAAGCTAGCAGCATGGGTCACCTTGGAAGCCACCGAGTCCCTGAGATGACAGTGCGCCCTGGGGAAGGCGGGAGCATCCCGGCCTGCAAGGGGGAAGCTGGGACAGGACCCCGAGGGCGAGGCCCGGAGAGGACAGAAGTGCCCGGTGCAGGGTGGGGAGGTCCACAGAGTCCGGGGTCACTGAGAAGCCCACGTGGGAGTCTACTTGCTCGTGGTTGTGACTCGAGGTATTTTATTTGCTGCAGAAATCTTAATAAAGCAGTTGAAGGAGAAAATTGTTAATGTTCGGAGAAAAGAGAGCACGGACGCTGAGTGCAGACTGCGTGCTAAGCTTGGAAGGAGAGGCACGGAATTTCCATCCCTTTTGAGATTTACTGTGAAGCGCGCGCGTGGCGTGGGCCTCGGTGGCAGTGTTAGTAGCAAGGTTTTTACTGACACCGAGCTTCTCCTGAAATGAAAGTGGACAACATCGGGTGACCAAAGAAAACGCACGGGGAGGACCCTGGCAGGGAAACGGGGTGATGGGGGGTCTCGGCAGCTCTAGGACCGGCTGGGCGGGGCAGGCGCTGGGACCCCAGAACCCACAGGGCCAGCAGCGGACGGCAGACGTGTGGATGGTGGGAGGGGGCAGCCCCTGGGACTGAGCCACAGCCACAGAATGGGGGCACTGCTGGCAGGGTCATCCCTCCCCACAAGCCCACCAGCTTTTCAGGGGCAGAAGCCTGGACTGCTGTGTCTGAGCTGCCTCCGGCCTCGGGAGTGGCCTGTGCGCTCAGGGTTCAAGGGGAGTGTGGCAAGAAGGCCATGAGTTCAGCAAGACCCCGGGAGCGCCCGGGCCTCAGCCGTGTGCTGCAGGCGCCCTTCCAAGCACAGAGCCTCCCACAGGCAATGCTGGATCCGGGAAGCAAGCTGAGCCCGAGGGAGCTGCTGAGGGACAGCGGGAGAAGCCCATGGCGGTGCAGGGGCAGAGTTGGGGACTCCTCCTGAGAGAGGTGAAGGCGGCGTGGGAGGGCCAGTTCCAGCTCCGGATGCCAGCATGGCGGCCTCTCTGCTTAAGTCCAGCTGAGAAGTGTGCTAACGTTTGAGTTCTTCGGGGTAATGGTCAGGAAAAAGGCCACAAAGGCTTGTTTATGTCACCAACTCACACAGAAAGTCTCTCCTCATCAACTGTCTTGGTTACTTTTCACTCCTTGCTGGGACAAAACGCCCAACACCCAAAATTAAGGAAGAAAAGGTTTACTTAGCTTACAGTTTGTGGAGGTTTCAGTCTACAATCAGCTGGCTCCAGGGCAGGGTGGCATGGCACTGGGGCAACACTTCAAGGCAGCAGCAGAGCAAAAGCAGCCAGAGCAAAAGGGGCCAAGAACAAGCCTCTTCTCCCCCTTATATTGTACACAGGGTGGGTGTAGCACTCCCAAAATCTCTGTGCCCTCCTTTGCACAGGCTGAGGATGTTTACAAAGTAAGGACCCTGGCTCCCTGCTAAGTCTTCCCGTTCAATTTCTAAGTTTCTCAAGTTGACACAATGTATCAACCATAATATCAACTAAGGAACACTCTGTAAAAATGGAACCAAAGGGAGAAAGTTCTAACCTCAGGTAACTTTGTCACAAGAAAACAATGTTCTGACCTTGGGAAGTAACTAAACCAAATTTGGACACAGATCAATACCAAAACTCTTAATTACTGTGGAAAGATGATTCTAGCCTTGAAACAGCATCCTAAGTGTGAAGTAAGATAATTCCGTGATAAAGTGGCTAACAAAGAAGAATCTGTGAAATGCGAGCTGGACTAATTTAGGAAAGAACCGGAGAAAGTGAAATGTTACCAAATGAGATTAAAATTTGAAGGAAAGTATTGAAAAATCCACAGCAGAAAATACAATATAAAAACTAAAGACTAGTAAGAAAGCCTGCAGAAAGTCAAACCTACAGTAGAAAGGTTTGGGGGGAGACACATTGCCTAGATACCAGGCAAAGGTGGTGAAATGCAGGTATAATCAGAGTTGCTTTAAAAGAAAAGAAAAACAAACCAATAAATTAAGAAATATTCCTGCAATTTGTGGATATGCAATTTAAAAATGTTGAAACGATTCTGCCAAATGGACCCAGAATGATCAGTATGCATTCTATTTTAATAAAACTTACGAAGTGTGGAGAGGCAGAAGATAGAAGGGCATTTCAGGCGGGGATCAGTCGAGTGGTGTCTAAGGGAAAGTGCTAAGTACATGACGAAACAGAAAAGCCCAAAAGAGAAAACGTAGTAAACACATTTTCTTATAAAGAAAAAAAAAGACCAATAAAACAGACAAACTGACCTAATTTTTAACAAAATAGTGTTGATTTCTGTACTAGGCCCGGGTTAATTAGACTGATCATTCTTTCTCCAAGGGTAGCTAAAAAGGCTGGTTAAATTATTACTTTTTTAAAATCTACATTCGTTAGGAGCAACCGGCAAGGCCTGATTCTGGGCAAAATACAAGGCCAGGAGAAGTGTGGCCCGGAAGGGACGGCGGAGCTGCGGGGCCCCTGGAGGGCCTGGGGGCCGGGGAGGCAGTAGGGGGGGTGGACGTCCATCCCCCCAGGGGCAGCACAGCCCTCCCACCCGGCAGGGCCCGAGGCTCTGCAGCCACAGAGCGGGGCATGGGGCCGGGCTAAGGGAAGGGACCTCGCTGGCTCTTGCTGCAGCCACAGGGTCCAGGGGCCGACTGAGAGCAGAGGGGCGCAGAGAAAAGGCTGAGGGGGACGGAGCCGGAAGCTTCTGCTGCCACCGCGTTTGATCCGCAGAGGAGCTGGGGTGTGCTGTCCTCTCTGCTTCCCTGAGTTTGTAGGGTTTTGCAATTAAACCGGACTCTTAGGTCACAGAAAGAGAGTTTGGCTCAATGGCTTACATGCCTGTCTGGCAGGCACGAAGTTGTGAGTTCAATCCCCGGTGCTGCAAAAAAAAAAAAAAGAAAAAAAAAATGTTTGAAGCTGGCGCTGTCCAGCCGCCTGTGTTAAACGTGCCCAAGGCTCCCAGGCCAGCCTGGCTCACGCGCTGCTTTAATGGCGCTCTTAGAATGTGAAGCACGCGGTCCATTCCTGGTTTGTGAGGCACCTTTATTAGTACAAACTGGTGTGGACCTGTAATCCCAGCCACTCAGAAGGCTGAGGCAGGAAGATCACCTGAGCCCGGGAGTTCAAGGTCGGCCTGGGGCACATAGCAAGCCCT
>RJWM01009620.1:0-67143 GCA_004363535.1 Dasyprocta punctata
ATAATAACAAATGCTGTTGAGGCTGTAGGGAAAAAGGAACACATCTACATTGTTGTTGAGAATGTAAAATGTTGCCACCACTATTCAACATTCTCAAAATACTAAAATCAAAAATTCCATTTGACCTAGTTATTCCCCTTCTATTTAGCTTCCCAAAAGAGTTAGAGAAATGTTATAATGATAGTGCATACTTCTGTTTATAGCAGCACAGTTCATAAAAGCTAAATTTTGGAAGTGGTCTATATATCTATCAATAGATGAGTGGATACAGAAAATGTAGTGTTATACAAAATGAAGTAGTACTGAGCAATAAAGAAGGACAAATGAGTCAGTTTTAGAAAAATGTATGTACTTGAGGCCATAGTGTCACAAGAAATAAATGAGACATACAAGTTTAAGTGCAGCATGGCTTCTTTTAGATGAGAAAATCAAAGTATAAAAAGAGGATAATAAAGGACAGATAATAAAAAGTAGGAAGACAGATTTTTTTTCACATAAGGAGGGGATCAAGAGATGTACGAAGTGGGAAGGGAGGAGAAAGATGGGATGAAAGGTATCAGAATGTGTTATGTATATGTGCAAACTAGCCACAAGGAATGTCATCACTATGTAACAAAAAGTAAAAAGCAATAAATAACTAATTGAAACTGCTATAATTCCTGCTGTATCAATATTCCCCTGTTTGAACTTGAGCAAATGGCCTTACTTATTTATTCTATTACAAAATATTTATTTATTAAGAAATTTTTCGTTCCAGGCATCCTGCCTTGATAAACTTTATGATAAAGTAGAATCATTCTGTTTTCATAAATCTTTCCAAAAGATGAGACAGAATTTAACCAAATAATCAACACATAATACTAAAATTGCCAGTGTAACTTCGTGCTACATTGTTATGAGTTATGGTCAGAAGAAGACAAATGTATTTGTTCATTGTTTCGATAATTATTTTTTGAGCTCTATTGTGTACTGGCTGCTCCTGGAGGCACTATGTATACACTAATGAGAAATACATAAAAGGGGACACATGTGCAAAAGAGGTCACAGTTTTAAAAAACTTGCCCTGGGAAGGAAGGACTCCCTTAGAAAGAGTGGCAAGGTAAGTTTTAGGAAAATATGTAGAAAAAGTAACAATCTGTGTCTTTTACTTCCTCCATCTCAAAGCAGTACAACTTTGTACAGGAACAAAGATTGTTTTGACTAAAAACATAAAACAGTGTGATATATCATCTAAACAAGGGCCCAGAGCTCAGGAAATGCTCTTTTCTCTGCAAATGAATCTACTCCATATATTCATCAGATGAGCTAAAATCTTTTCTTTTTTATTTAAGAGATAAAAGACACAGAAAAGAAAGACAAAAAGCAAAAGAGACAGACAAATGACAACAGCAAATCCAAAACAGTAACATTATAGGTTTACAAAACAAGATGATAGGAACTTGACAATGGTTGCAATATTGCGTATCATTACCTTCAATATGGTTGCTTACATTAACAGATACAGACATGTGAAATTGATCTAATCATATGAGTATTAACCATTCTTTCTCAATAACTAATACATTCAGCAGTATAGTCATTTCGTTATCTTACATATACATATATACAGATTTAAGTCTTTTTCCTTTTCCCTTCCTTCTTTCCTTCTTTCCCCTTTCCCAATTACTTTTGCTCTTTGAGCAGTTTCTTACACTTACACAGTATTCATTGTGCATTTTGGATCATATATACTGTTTTAGTTTCTTATACTAGAGAGACAATATGGTATTTACACATATGAGTTTGATTTATTTCACTTATGAGTATGCTCTTAAGTCATGCCATTTACTTATAAAATTCTTGATGCAATCTTTCTTGATAGCTGAGCAGTACTCCATTGTATAAAAATACCACATCTTTTTTATCCATTCTTTGATTGATGGGCACTTGGGTTGTTTCTAAGATTAGACTATTACAAATTGGGTTGCTGTAAACATGGGTGCACAAACTGAAAACATCAGATGAGCTAAAATCTTGTCTGGGCATGTGAACCTTTTCCCTACGTATTTCTGCCCAACTTTAAAAAATAAACCAATCAATTCCCCCACTAACCCTTAATCCGCTAAGTGAGCTTTGCTCACAGTGAGCACGTTCTGTACGTAGGCTTTGCTCTTGTTTGTTCGTTTCTTCTACCTTCGTGGTCCTGAAAAAGTCAAAGTTGCTCTCTGCCTTTGTTTTGTTTGTTGTAAACATTGACTGAGACGTGTAGACAAAATTGCAAATGAAATTCGGTAGCGATTTGAGGTCAGGGTGGGAAACATCTTCGACAAATCAGTGTGTGTTTTGTGTCTTGCAAGCGTCCGCTGCTGGGAGCAGCAGATTGAAAAGCGCACTGGCCAGTGCAGTGACCTTGGTAGGCTGCTTGACATTTTTAGATCTCAGTTCAGTTATCTATAAAACAAAGGAAGTGCTAACCTTCTGTGAACTCTTAGAAAGTTAGGAGTGGGAATAAGTTAATATTTGGAAAGGCCTGTGTGACCCTTTGAGCCAAGACATTATCAAAGTACAAAGTAAATTGTAGGAACTGTTTGCTATCCCATCAGTATCTCAAACAGTGCAGTGGGCTCCTCCTGTCAAGTCCTAGTAAACCTGGCCTGTAATACACACTTGCTTTGTTCCCCAGTATGAAAATGCGATTACAAGTGTTGGAAATGCTGAGGCTCATTTAAAAGGTCCATTTAAAAGGATTCTGAAGGACACTTGCTTATGGGCACAGATAGTTTTCTTCTCACAAGGATGCCCTTCCCCTGTCTCTTCACTGGCCCTAGAGCCAGGTTTGGAGCTTGGAGCTGGACCTCAGACTTGAGAACTTTTGTGACTTTAGTAAAGTTACTTGACATCCCTGATACTCTGTTTTGGGGCCCAGAAAGTCAGAATCGTCATCATCATCATCATCTTTGTCTTTGTCTTCATCCTCTTCTTTCCCCTAGCCCTCCTCATTCCTTTTTGGCTATACTGTCCCCTTAATATATTGAAGTACCCAAAATATATAAACTGTTAACTCATACTATGTTAGTCGCTCTATTAATACTATCTTTTAAAGTCCCACAAAACCTTATAAGATATGGTCTTTTATCACTGTAAATTTCATATATAAAATGAGGATATATAAAATGAGAATGAATAAATTTTCCTTATTTATAGCTCTAAAGAGCAGAAAGGTTAAGCTGCCCCATCACCTGCCTCTCTCAGCTCTGTGCCTTTTGGTGTCCCATGCCTGGCACAGCCTTCTCAGCCTCCTCAGTGTGATATACCTGCAAAGCAAGTACGCGTTGCAATTCACGAAATATTATCAGGATGATGCTGTTCAGATTGACACATTTCCTCAGACCAAATGACTCTATGAGCTCTGTGCATGACAACAAATGAGATATCTGACGTGCCACCTATTCAGCACTGGATAGATGCACAAAACATCTTTTCTAGAAAACTAAGATGAAAAGAATGAGGATCAGCTGGGGGCTGTATCAGGCCAACGCTGGGGTCTCCCAAGACTTAAATCTCTTTTCCACTTAGTAGCCTATGATGAAAACCAAATTATGGTTCTCATATCTGCATTATATGTGTATTTTCACACACCCAATAGATAGACATCTGAGGAGTAGTGGAGTGTTGATAAAGGACAAATGGAACTGGAAAACATGTAGGTCCTGATATTCAATTTTCAACAGTCTTCACAAGTTATTTAGTCACTAACCTGTGTTTACAACAAAATTTCATCGCATATTCCAAGTTACACAATAATATTTCACAAATTAGTTGGAGTAGAAACCTAATATTCCTCCCTTTCCTAATATTCCTAATAGTCCTCCAACATTGAGGAGTTGCTTTAAAGGAAATGACAAATTTGATGGCATGTTTATCAGAGAGAGGAAGAGCCTTACATTTAAGAATTGATGCTTCAATAGATGACATAATGTTTGCTCAAATTTTGTATTTTATCTTTTTAGGGATAGAAAGGAAAATGGGAAATAATTCCTAAATCCTCACTAGCACTTGTGAGTATAGTCTCTAACAATGCGTGTGCTATCGTGACAGGGAAGAGACCAACAAAAAGAACAGTAATGTGGGAAATCTAAACAGACAGATCATTAGAAATATTAGCTGCACTGAGAAGCATCTTCTGTAACAATATTCAAGCTATATTTGTTAAAAACAAAAATAAAAACAAAAACACCCCCAGCGGATTCTAACAATCTAAATTATTTTTAGTTACCTGTTCAAATATCTCAAATACTATATAACACTGACTTTCACAAAATGAAGGCAGAAAAAGACAGAAGATTTTTCTTTTTTTATGCCAAAAGGGAACAAAATACCAATTGTAAGTGGCTTTCCAACCTCCAAACTTTGAAGGTTTCCTTGCACAGTCCGTGAAGTGTAGCTTACCATGTGGGCACTAATTTCACACAGACTTTTCCATGTTCAATATTCATAAGGAAAAAAAGGTAAATAGCTCAGGTTATCTCTTTTATACCTCTGGTACATGTAGCAAGATGGTGAAATAATTCTTCAGAACCTGAGGAGAGTGTTAAGTAAAGCAGCAAAACTAAGGGATAATTTCCTGCTCTCCAGGAAGGATGAATGTCAGTTCACAAGACGGCCTTCTACCTTTCTAACCCACTTTCAAGGTAATTTCAACTATGAAATTAAAAAATCTCACACAATAACTTTGGAGCTTTAGTCTTCACAAAAAATGTTACCTTACCATATATTATACCAAAAATTATACTCTAACATGTAAGTTGAACAATGTCTCTTCCTAAGCAATGTTTTCTCATGCATTCATTTCACAAATATTTAATGGGTCCCTACTGTTCAGTTAGAGGCACTGCACATGCAGCGGTAAATAAATAGAAAGAGTTTCTTCATCTATTGAGTTTGTAGCCCAGTGGAGATAAGTAGAAGATAAATAAATTAACATGTATACAAACAAAGGGATTTCAATTAATAGAAAATTCTAAGGAGAAAACAAACGAGAATGATAGGAGAGGAATGGCTGATTCTATTTCAGAATGAGGTGTGAGGAGGACGTCATTGAGCCAAGATCTGATGGTCTTTACCTGGGACCAAGGGTAGCAAGCGCAGGAGCCACTGCAAAGACCTTCAGGCAGGAAGGAGTTTGGCTTGTTGGAGGAACAAACAGAATGTGAGCATAGCAGCTGGTCCAGAAGCATGAGATAGTGGAAAAACTTTTCTAGCCTATGAAACATCTTTGACCTGATACCTCCAGTGCGATCTTCACACTCTGGCTCTTTTACTCAGTCCTTTAGTTTTATTGCAGGACTGGAGACTCCAGAGGTATGGCCAAAACTGCTCATGTCTCTGTTTATCAGTTAGCACTGCTCTCCTCACCTGAAATGTGTTTACCCATTTTGTAACCCGGTGAATGCAACTCATCTTTGAAGATAAATCTCCCTTCTTACTCCTCTGAATCACAGAAAGAGAATGATCAACTGCACAAATTATCCAGACCCCTACTACCATCAGAATGCTTTGTCACTTCTTTAATAGCCTATATTCTAATTGAGTGTTCTTACCTTTTGTTCTACTTTGACAGAACATAAAATTCAGCCTAACATTTTAAATTGCACACTCCAGAGAAAGGTGAACCTATCTTGTCTAGTGCAAAAATATATGTTTGGGCTGTAGCTCAGTGGTAGAGCATTTGCCTTAGCTGGCAGGAGGTCCTGGGTTCCATCCCTAGACACACACACACACACACACACACACACACACATACACACACACACACTCGCACACACATGTGAATCAAAAGATAAATATGAGGCAACAGTGCATAGATCATTTTGCCTTTCTTCTTTTCCTTCCTTCCCATCTTCCTATTCATTCTAACTAAACTTAGGCATAATCCTCCACACTACCCTTTCCTCATTTCCTGGAAGCATCATCTGGCTCTGACTTGACCACCCACGCTTTACTGAGCTGTCTCTGAAAGCAACGCTGCTCTGCCCCACCGTCTTTCAGTGAACTCCCCCTCGGCAGTCTGCTCTTCTTTTCCCTCTCCCTATACATCAAGGCATTGCTCTCCAGGGCCCTGATAGCCCTGCTTGCTCCTCAGGCCTCTGAGAGAGACTAGACTGTCTTGCAGCCTATCTTGCCCAACACCCTTCTCACATCGTTTATGACATCACCATCTATTTTCCTACATAAGACTTACCAAAACATGTCATTTATTAGTTTATCATCCGCCCTTTTTAATTTTGATACAAGTTCACTGACAATAGGCACCGTGGATACCTTATACGCAATTATGTCCTGGCCATCAGAATGACATGTGGCGCATGGAAGAGGCCAGCAGGCACTGGTGGAGTTAGTGCACCAGCGTACACGCTCCTCAGCATTTGTCATGCACCCAGTCTGCGCCAGTCCCTCTTTCCTTCCTTGGTATTGAGCTTTACTTTCTTTCCTTGGTTCTCATACTTTTGGTTAATTTTTTTTTTCTTTAGAGATTTTTCTTCAGTGCAGTTGGTTAGAACCCATTGCGATACCCCAGTACAGAGGTCATGGATCTCAAGTGGAGAGCAATCAGCTATCGGTGCCCTCGTAAGAGCTTCTAACCTGGGTACTTACTCTACATCCATCTACATTTGGTAATAAGGTACTATGAATGGGTTAAATTCCACGCATCCCTCAAAGAGCACTCATCACAAGGTATTACAGTTAATGATTTACACTCCTCTTCTACTACACTCTGAGATTTCCAGTGCAAGCACTGAATCTTATTTTTGTTGCTAGTCTTCATCTAGGAACCAATACTGGCATACTAGTTTTTTTCTAAAACAACATTCATAGCAATTCAAATAAACATTTTTCAGAGTGTGCATAAATATTCTAATTTTTCATATACTAAAATCGATGAGAATGATTATGTTCAAAGTCAATCGCACAGACATGACTGATTTGGTTCATGAATATATGGTTTGAGTGCTTCCTGGTTCAAAGTCCTATTTTCCAGAGAAGAAAAACACTGTGCTTAGGAGTCATGCTGAGTCATGCTGAGATGAAATCTCTGCTTTTGTGTAGCAAGACAGCAAACAACAGATTGAAATAAATGGTGAACTTTCAACGAGCTGCTGTTTTATCTAAAGAAGGCACAATCGTATATCAACATGAAAGCAAGGATATCTTGTTTATTTTGAGACTTTTGTTGGCAGTAGTAATGTGAGGATTGCCACTAAATTCATCTGCCAGTTGAAGTTGCAAACAAATATTCCCTTCTGGATACTGGTCTGCTGGCAGTGACGGTCATGGATTAGACCTGAGAGCACAAGAGAGGCAACCAGTGTAGCCATTCTCCCCACCCTTTGTATCACAGGGGTAATGATTTTCAAATAATTAGAGTTTAGCACACAATGGTCAATTTTATTTAACTAACCTGGGCTATGCTGTGCCCAGACATCTACATAAATCTTATTTCTAGGTGTATTTGTGAGGATATTTCTGGAAAAACATCATTCCAATCAGTACACTAAGTAGTAGTAGCATTTCCATTGTGTGCAGGCACCTTCCAATTCACTGCAGGCCCAGTTAGAGCAAAGAGGGGCTGAGAGGGAAGCTCGTGCTCTTTGCCTAACTGAACTGGGATATTGACCTTCTCCTGCCCTCCAACTGAGACTTATACCCTTGATGCTTCTGATTCTCAGGGTTTCAGATGTGGGCTAGAACTTAGGTTATCAGTTCTGTTGTCAAATCTTTTGGCTCAAACTGAAACTATCCCACCAACTCTCCTAAAGCTCTAGCTTCTGAACCGAAGACTGTAGAGCTTCTCATCCTAATGGTAATTGTCCTCCCCTCCCTCCTTTTCTCTCCCCATCCCTCCTTCCCCTCCTCTCCTTTCCCCTGTTCTCCGTTTCCCTCTCTTCCTCTCTCTTCTTTTCCCTCCCCTCCCTTCTATTCTCCTCTCTTCTTCTTTCCTCTCCTACCCTTCTTTCATTCTGTTTCTCTTGAGAATGCTGACGAGCATTTCTAATTCTGGATACTCAATAAGCATTATAGGTGACATACATTACCCGAAACACACAAGTAGCCAGAACACTTCCATTTCCCAGTTTCTTGATAAAATCCTTGCTTAATTTCCTTAAGATATTTGGGAATCAAGATAAAAAAGACAGGTCATGAAAATTCAGGATCCCAACATTTCTAGACCATCTCTGTTGGAGAGCACTGCCTTCCAACAATATCTTGACCTAGTCATAGTGATCTTAATAGTTTATGAAGCATATTGGATCCTCAGCCCCTCTAAAAGTTTAGCATCCATTCCCTATAGGGCTTATTAGGTTACTACAGTGCTTCATCTGTCAGATTCCATCTGTATCCAAATAGCCCATATTCTTGACCTTTTGTTGTCTGGACTTATAATGGACTCCCGGGGCCTTCGAGAAGCCCTGTGTCCTGCATGCAAAGGTCAGAGGGCCAGTCTGGGAAGACCTCCCATCTGGTCTAGGCAACTCTTCCTTCTCAAAGATTGTTGTGCTAACCCATAGAGTGCACTGCGTAGTGGAACCAAAATTTACATGATAAAGAAAATGTAAAAACATACATTATTTAGAGCAGTTTCTATTTTAAGGGGGCTCGCATTCCTATTGATGATGGAGAGAATAAGGGCTGGCACTTAACCTGTCATTCCATTCAAGTGAAAAGCAGTCTCCTTTGTGTTCTGTTGCCTTATTCTTGTTTGGATAAATAATTTCTACATTCAAAAAAAATTTCCTTTTAAAGCTATGTCTCTAATGTAACAAGTAGGATCTTCTGTCAATATCCTACCCTGAAAGACACCCAGGCAGAAAGGGAAGCTCCTGTACTTTTGTACTGCTCTCTATTTGGGATGCCTTATCTCCTTGGTGTGCGGGCAGAGTCTTTTCACGAGAATTCTCTGCTACTGAAGTGAAGTTGTTACTTCAGTAGAAATGATTCCTAGTAACTTCAGGGGAGAAGGCCAGTTTCCTCAGGAACCTACTTTGGCTCTTGCTAAGGAGAGATATCCTGAACTCTAGGTGGACATCTCACAGGATCCCTGAATTGAGATACTACTCTATCCTCAGCTACTTGCCCCTCGCTATTCACAAACTCAGCCACCAGCACCCCAGTGGTATTCTGAATCCCTTAAAAGGTATTCAGGAGGTGGGAATGTGGGGGGCACGTTAAACACTGTCAAACCCTTGCCCCGCTTTTCCTGCTACCAGTTCAGTTGGCTTCAAGGACCTCACTTTGGAAGACAGCTTTTCCTCCAAAGGAAGTGGGAAGCAGGCGCCTATCTTTCCACGCACTTCATTCACGAGGCTTTGGGAGTAGACGCTCTGAATTCCTGGAAGACCAAAGTAGAATCCTTTCTAGAGAAAGGATTTGATTCCTTCGGTGTCCTCTAATTGCTGTTTCATCCTCAGGATAGAGAATTTCTTCGCCTCCTCTTGAAATAAGAGTTTCCTTGGCCATATGGCAGATTCTCTCCATCCGTAGTTTATAGTAACATTCAATTTCAAAATTCAAGATTGACTTTTACCATATACAAGGAAATATTTGAATTTAGAAATACTGTTTCTTCACAAAACCAAACCAAAACCCAAACCAAAATGCCTGCTTACAAGGCTTTTAAAAACACTATACATTCTATCCCAGAAGGTAAAAGTTGAACATTAATTTTCCTACTTTTTTTTTATAATTCTAATCTTTTTGAGATAAGGAATGCTTCTAGTTGCACAGAGAGGGAGGGAACATCAGGAAAAGAAAGCTCCCAATAATATTTTTAAAATTCTTATTGGTATTCATGGTGATGCGTTCCTCTAATCCCAGCACTTTGAGAGACTGAGGCAAGAGTTTCCAAATTCAAGACCAGCCTAAGAAACAACGAGTTAGTGAGACTCTGTCTCAAGATAAAAAATAAAATTAGGTAGGGATGTAGATCAGAGTGAAGTCCCTTGGTTTAATCCCCTGTACTACAAAAAAATAAAACTCTTTCCTTAAAACTATAAAAATCATTAATAAACTCTCAAAGGAATAATGAACTGTGTACCTGTGGTAATTTAACCATTTCACTTGACCACGTGTTATAACACAAAATCTTCATGTGTTGTATTTCCTTTATGAATCTAAATGTAATGCAATTCAAATAAATTCAATGTCACCACAGTCAACCCTTATTATTGAGTGTTTGTTATGTGGCAGGCACTGTGCTAGGTTGTAGGAATAGATTGAGGGTGTACCCTGGTCCTCTGGGAAAGTCACATTCTAGGAGCAGAAGAGATTTTTTAAGCAAACAAATTACTAGAAAATTAAAAAAAAAAAGTTCAGTGTGATCACTGCAAAGATATAGGAATAGTTGTAGGAGAAATCTTTGACTGCTGTAAGAAAATACACTGTTGCCGCACAGAAAGAAGCTACTGGATGAAGCATCAGATGGTGTGATATCTGAACTGGATCAGAGAGGTGACTCACAGAATGCAGAGGAGTGGGTAGGCATTCCAGGCTGCAGGGCAGTGTGTCAGGAGAACCAGTGTTTGCCTTGGGAAAAGTGGTCTTCGACTTGATTTACCACGTGTACTTACAGAGGCGCACATTTTCTAGTGGGAGGTTTGAATGCTGAGTTTTAACAATTTAAAGACACAAAGCTCAGTCCGTTCTCTCAGAACACCCAGTATGGATACTGGAAATGAGAGACAGTGTTAAGCGGACAGCTGAAATTGTGACACTCACGGGGCTATGGAGACCCATCAGATGGGAGGGTGGGTTACCCGGAGCAGTTTCTAGGCAGACTTGCAGGCTGTCCATGCCTTTTCAGACCATTGGGTCCTGTTGTGAAAAGAATATGGAAGGAAGTGGATTCTTTTAGAAGAAGCAGTACCTAATGCAGAAGAGATCAGACAGAGACAGCACAGAAGACTACTGAGGAGTGAGCGAACACGGCCCGCAGCTGACCAGCCTTCCTAATATCTTGATTTTGTGCACCAATCACTTCCTGTTACTACATAGTAATGGATTTTTTTTTTCAGAATGCATACAGCTCTGGAAGATAAATGTGTGCTGTTGAGCTAAAGAATTAATCAACTTTATGCAGAAGAATCAATTATAGATGTCTCATTTATTAGGAAGCCACTGATTTGGCACTTGTGACCACTTAGATTTCTAAATCTTTACTTTCTATGAAGACAGCACTCACAAATGTATACACTGTAGGCATGAATGCAGGAAAATGTTAGACTCCACGAGAACATCTGGTGTATTTAATAGTTATTTAGCAAGGCATAGTGGTACACACTTGTAATCCTAGCACACAGGAGGCTGAGGCAGGAGGATCGCTATGAGATCAAGACCAGCCTGGGATACAAACTGAGTTCAAGGGCAACTGGAAATACATACTCAAATCCTGTCTCAAAAAGACAAAAACAAACAAAGAAACAAGCCCCAACACGTTATTTAGTAGAATAGCCAAAACTAGTTCTTCTAGATTCTTATTTTCAATTTAGCACTTTTTTTCCTAGTTGATATTTTAAGGTGTTATAAAAAAAATGTAAGCAAGTAACTCCTTTCTTTGTAAATGTTGCATATAAGTTCCTTATGTGTAGAGAAAACAAGTCATTATTTTTGCACAATTTCTCTATCACAAATAGATGTCAGTACATCACATGCATAGAATTATTTAGTCTTCAGAAAAATTTTATGATTTATGTAGTGTTAGTATCCTATTTTACAGAAGAAAGAAGTGAGGCCCAAAGAAGTTAAGACTCTTGGCTAAGGTTGTGCATCTACTAAGAAGCGATCAATTGTGGGCTGCAAATCCTGGTCATTCACCTTCATAGCATTGCATAATATTGTTTATTTTCTTGTTTTTCTACCAAGTGAGCTCAGAAATTGGAAATGCAGTGAATAATCCTAGGTTGGCAGTATGTTACTGAAGCTGCAGAAGAACTGCTCTCTCCCGTCTCTAGAGTTTGCTTGGTAAGTGGCAGCCTGGAGTCTGCAGATACCATAGCGATTATTCGAGGGGAACGGCATCATGGGTAGAGAGCACACATCATCCAGGGCAGCCCTGCGGAGGCTTAAGCTTGTAAACTGGGTTCTGGGAGGTAAAGAAGTGGAGACAGAGGATGTGCCCACTACCTTGGGACTTTGGGAAAACAAGCTATTGAAGAGAATTGTCTTGAAATCCAGTATGGTCTGCAATAGAAATGAATGTTTTAGGTTCCATGAGATGCAGAAAGCTGATTAAAAGAACTAAGAAACTTTGCAAGGGATGAAGAGGTGAAATTGCTGTAAGTTTGGAATGCATGAGGGAACTTCAGAGGAGAAAGTGTTTTTACCAAATTCCAAATTAACGCTGTATAAATTTAAGCTCTGTGTTAGAACCAGGGCCTCCTTTTGAGAGGTAGGAGGAAACGCACAGGGTTTGGGCAGGCTGATCCTGTAATATTTCATCCCTATTACATTTGTATTCAGAGTTGATTTTGGGAGACTCGGCCATAATCTTATATATCCTGTCAGGAACACAAATGCTGTGCGCTTCGTCAAACCCTTATTAATTTCAGAGCAATTTAGAAACTATATACGGTGATGTGAACATACTATTCAACAAGTTTACCCTTCTTTTACCTCAAAATCCATCTCGTGCTACACAGCCTCCTCTGAGAGGAACTATGAGGGACACTATTTTCTTTATTTGGTGTTATTTTCAAAGAGGGTGGAAGCCCTCTTAGGACTGAGTTAAGAGTAGGTGTAATTCTGAATATGCCTACAAAATTTCCTCTGATTTTAAGACATTTATTCCCTCTCCATAGACCTTATCCACAACTGAAACTCCTGAAAGAAGGCCCACACAACAGCACACGAAGGGTAAAACACTGTTTGTATAAAATATCGAGAAACTCAAATCTATATAGACAGAAGTCACCACGGGGTTTCTAGGGCCTGGAGGGAGCAGACAGATGCACGATCCCCAGTGGGCCTCGCCCCGCTTTCCAAGTGGATGAAAATGTTCTGTAGCCAGATAGAGGGGATGAGCACACGATTTTGTGAATACATGAAAAATAACTGGGTGATCCATATTAAAAAGATGAATTTTATGGTATGTTTATAGTATTTCAACCAACAATAGGAAGGGCTTTTCTACTGCTGAGGATTTATAAAGTTTCACAAATGAGGATTTTTTTTCCCGTTGTTGCTTTTAAACTGAGTTTATCCTGGAACGCTAGGAAGGGAAAAACCAGTTCTGGTTTTATCTACTTTAAGCTCCCAAGCTGCAGGCCGCAGTTGTTGCTGCTTATCCAGCTGCTGGTTTTCCCAGCACTGAGAGCTTGATAATTAATTGGCAAATTTGCAAGATAGGCAAAATCAGGAGCAGAGGAAGATATTCTTCTAAAATTTAGCCTTAAGAAATGAAAGGTAAGTATATTTATTTGAGGGAGTTTAGTTCCGTTGCTGTGAGAGTTTGAGCTTGAATTCAAGTGATTTGGCTGAGATACAAATAGCATACATTATATGCAAATTTCCCCAGCATATGAAGACAATCACATTCACAGTTGGAAGAAAGTGAAACAAAATCTATATTTAACCACACAATCACTTATTATGCTAAAAATACTCTCTTCAAGACATATTTTTTTCCAGTGGTTGGAAAATAAATTTGTACTGTGCCCTTTGTGGCAGTATGATCAATTGTAAAATTATAACATAAAATTTTAATCTGCAATTTTTTTCCCTCCTATGCAATTGATTTCTGAAAGCAGAAAAACAGTGCCTTTCCTCTATTTGTAGACCTTTGGGCAAAGGAGATCATTTTCAGCATTTGTTTTGCTGTAAAAAGTTGTAAAATTCCAGAATAATGTACATGTGGCGTTACCTACCTGCTGGTGTCTCAGGGACACCGACACAGGAGTGGCACCTTGGAAGCTGGCATGTGGTACTCTTGAGCACCATTCCTAGAGGAATTGTGGCAGATCAGAGGAGTCCTTGCCTCAAGCTCTCCACTGCTGAGCAGGCTCAGTGGTGACCAAAGAGGGAGGCACAGTGGATACCAGGCTTATTATTATTACTATTATTATTATTACGGTTTATCTTTGTAACATTCCCTACTCCCACTTGGCTTCATCTTCCTTTCTTGGTCGTGGAAGTAATCAAAACAACTTTATGGCCTATAAAGATGCTTAGCATGTTGTTTTTCAAGGAATAGTGGCACAGTTGATATTAGGGATTTTACTGAGCAAAAGCGGAGAGAGAGACAGAGACAGACACAGCCACAGAGACAGACACAGAGACAGACAGACCCAGAGACAGACAGAGACAGAGACAGAGACTTTATGTGATTTACCAAGGGTTGGATGAGTGTGGGAATGTGGTGGGGTCAGGCATAAGGCAGGTAAGTGGTCCTAGGGGTAACAACATGTGCTAGCATATTAAAGACTTGCAAGCCTACAGAATACTGCTTTCTCTTGTTTAGGAACATGAGCTACAGATTACAAACTTTAACTTGTATCTTCTTATTTGAATCTTATGGAGTTACTAAAACTTGTGCCTTTCCCTTTGTTACCTATTTATGTATAGGAAGCTTCTTCACACACTACTATTTTTCACTTGACTATTTTCTTTGAAATGGAAAAAGTTTTGCCTTTTTGTGTTTCTTCTGGGTAATCTTGCCTTCTCTTCTAGCTTCAGGAATACACATAAAATCCTATAACCTGCATAATTCACATTAATTATTTGTTCCAGGTAACACACAATTTCTAATATCAGTGATTTAACAAAAGTAGATTTATTTCTCCCTCACATCACAATCCATTTTGGGTCAGTTAACTGTTCTCCAACGAGGGACTCTAGTGGCTTGAATACTTTGGTGCAGTCATATATCTATGAATAACTATATTAAATTGGAGGTTTTGCACCTCCTCCTACTTGGCTGTGGACAAAGAGCACACTGAGGTTCTTTTGGGAGATTTTCCGAACCATGACTGGAAGTAGCTTCCTTCTCTTATCTCCACATTCACTTGGTCATAACTAAATACAATCTGGGTAATGAGGAAGCTGGAAATGAGGTCATTCTATGTTCCCATGAAGGATAAATGGAATTGAAAGAGATCAGGACAGTCCCTGATGGTTCCTGCTTAGTCCCTAGCAATTTTGATCTTCCTTTTAATATGAAATATGGTAGTCTCCTCCTTACTGAAAAATGTGATGTCTTGCTCAAAGAACTCGGGTCAAATGTTGTGCAGGCCTTTCTACTAGATCCAGATGTGTGTCCTCGTAGTTTGGTGATACACAAAGATAAGTTATCAACTGCAAACTCTCTCGCTGGCTACCATCCCCATTAAACAATAGAAGAGGAATGGGATGCTCACAGAATGAACTCTTATTTGTAAAGCAGAAAAGTGCAAGACACAGAAATATATAGTGACAGTGGGCATTGTGCTGTCCTAGCCAAGTCTCCTTTTAGGACCAATATCCTAATTTCCCCCACTGCGCGTGAATGGTTCCCAACTTTGTGGCCTTCCAGAAACAGCCATCTGAAGGAAGCTAACTTGTCCAAGGCATTTGTGGCAGCATGCCCTTCATTACTAATGTGTATAGAAGAGACACACAGCCCCTTTGCCTCAGTTGAGACAATTCTGAAAGACTGTCCCATGTCTTACCTTCCCATAGCGTCATCTGAGTCTGTTATTGCAATTACTTTATGGATTCAACAGTTCCTTCTACCTAATCCTGCTTTTCCCAGCCTGCAGAGATGATGTTTTCTTGGAATTTTCCAAGTAGCATTTTGCACATGTATCTTAGATCTAAGGTGATTTCCCTGTGAACCCGAACTAGAATACCAATAGTTCCTTTTCTAGGACTGAATTTAATCATTGGTGGAAGGACTCCTATTTCTGTTTGGTCTTTGGAGATTTTCCCTTTGTCTAGAGTAATCTTTTTCTTGGATATCTTAAATAGATACTGGAGAATATAGAGTTGTTAGGGGATTTGAGACTAGTCTCTTGCTTCTTAGGCTCCCAAGAATCAAAGTCCTTTCAAATGAATACATGGTTTACTTACAAATTCAATTTTTTCAACACCTTCATGGCTTTTAGTTTCTACATTCTTCAGTCAATTCCATGTCCAGAAACCATGCCGTAAATACTTTCTTAGATGTAGTTTTCAGACTTGCTTTACTTCTTTGCTTTTTCGTATCCCTCCCGCTCTATCTTAACTAGAGGCACCTCCAGCTGATCAGTATAGAACTGAATCAATTGGATCCATAATTGCACATCGCTCTAAATAATTCTTCCAGCAGATGAGTTTTTCCTAGATTTTACATTTCCATCTTTAAAACTCTCATGTAATACTTGGTAGTAGATTTAGAATCTGTTGATATTTCCAATCCTGAAAAAAACTGAATTTCTGTGCTTTCTCTATTCTTTTTATTTATTTCTGTTTCCAAAGTATCTAATTCTTCCTTGTGCTATTTTGTAGTTCCTAAAGTATCCATCAATAATCAACACAAGCACAAGTATAAATTCTTTTTGTGAGCTTTTCTGTTAGAGTTGTTGGTTTACTAAGTTTAGGATCTGTATCCCAAGTGGCCCCAGGTGTAAATGAAAGTAAGTTTCTTGCAACTTTAATCTAGCGACCTCCTTTTCCAGTGTGCATCAGCTTTCTTGATGCATGATTAATGCTTAACCAATGCCTTTTAGTTTAGCTTTTTATTATGTCAGTATCTCACTTCAAAACATTAAATTCTGTATGAGGCTACATAGCCAACAGTTCTGCATTCAGAGTGACTTGGCACACAGAACATTTGTGTCAGAGCTTGTTGCAAATTGAATTGCTTTCTTAGGAGGTTTTCCTCAAAAACATAAGTCTACGAGTCTTTAATCACATGACTGCCGTTTCTGCATCGTTTTGTCTTTGCCGTGTGGGCATGGGGAGATCACGATTGAGGACCTGGAACAGAATCTAAAGGTTCGCCTTGGACATTTTCAGTTAGTACTGGAGAGTGTACAGTTGTTAGGGGATTGGAGACTTGTCTTTTGCTTGTTACAAGTTAGGCTCCCAAGTATCAAAGACTTTTCAAAAAGACTTCTGCTCACACCTGCTTACATCCCACTGTTCAGAAGTGGTCACAAAGGATTCTGATCTTCCTCAATTCTTGGAAAAAGGAAATGAGACTGTGGAATATCTAGATGCTTTCCTGCTTCCAAATCCGTGTCTTGCTAACCTACCTGTTTCCCTGACTGGAAAATATTTATTAAATAATTAATAAGGTTTGTATGACCTTTCAATTTAAAAGTGCTCACACAAGTATCATAGGCACTTGTCTTCCAAACATCCTGTGCGGTATGTATTTTTATTATGGTTGGTGATCACATTGAGACTCATGGGGTCTAATCCTATAACATGTATCTAGCATCTGCAATGTGCTTAGTACTCTGCTGGCGTTAGGTGACAGACAGTGGAACCCAAACAGATGTTTGTCATAACTGTGTGCTAATATAAGACACAGATATTAACTAAAAATAACATTTGTGTTTGTTTGTAAATTAGATCCATGTTCCCCTACAAAGGTATATAAATTGTGCAAGAAGATATACTTTAAAATAACCTGGAAGATTTCTTTTTGAACTGATGATAATATCAAAATATTAGACTATGATGGTGGTTACAGAACTCTTAAATATACTAAAAAAGAATGATTCTATAGGAGAGGTTCCTGATTGTAAGTTGTAACTCAAAAAGAAAGAAAGAGATACACACAGGGAAGGAATATAACACGATTCAATCATGTGAATTATTCATATAGACCACAAATCCCACAGAAGTTCCCAAAAGGGAGAAATTGTTAGCTTTTTTTGGTCACGAGTTCTGTCAGTTTCCCTAGGTTGAAACACATGCACACACACACATATCAGAATATATATATATATATATATATATACACACACACATATATGTCAGAAACATAAAAGATACTATTTGAAAAGAAAATCAATGCCAACCCATTAGCTCTTCATATTTAAATTGTGTCTTATTCTTGGGAGTGAAAATGTTTGTCATGACAGAGCAGAAGGAACATATTCCCAACCTCAGCACTCAGGAGACTGAAACAACAGGGTTACCGTGAGTTTGAGACCACCCTGGGTTACACAGAGAGTTCAAGACCAGCCTGAAATACATAAAGAGATCCTGCCTCAAAAAAAAAAAAAAAAAAAAAAAAGGGAACATATTCCCTTGACAACTTCAACAGAAATAAAAGATGGTGGGGTTTATGTTATCTATCCTATTAGTCTATTATATTTTTCTTAGCAATAGAAGTGACCTTGCAAGTAAAAACAAAACAGACAACATATAACCTGACCAGAAGGGCTCAAGAAAATGCTTGTAGAACTCTAAACCTGATATCTGAAAGTAGACTGGGTTTAGGAAGACAAAAAAGAAAAAAGAAAACACATCAAACAGAGGCGCTGAGTGAAAGGAATAATTTAGGTACTGTGAAAGGCTAGTACAGGAGAAGAGTGAATATATCCAGGAAATCAGAATCCAGGAAGGCCAATACTATATCAACCACACAGGACAAGAATTTTGAATTCTTTGGAAACTACTCAAGTGTTCTAAAGTGAAGAGGCATGGTTAGTCTGGCAAAGGGTTTTGTTTTGTTTTCTGTAGGGTTCATCTGTAAAGTCTGAATGCTTGCCTACATTCTACTTCAAGAAGTTGAGTTTTGTAGTGGGTGAAATTATGTCCCCCCAAGTCCTCGTATACTTTTGATGGGGCTGAGTCTGGTGCTTGCAATTGGTTTGCTGTCTAGAGCTGGGATTGATGATGTGAGTGCTGCACTGGCCCAGGGGTGGAGCCGACACACAGTGTAAGGGAGGCGGGTCTTCCCCTCTCTTGGTCTTCTGCCCCCTCTCTCACTCTTGACAGCGCACCTTGCTGTTGCAGTGGCCATGAATAGCAGCCCCGCCATGCCACACTGCCTTGGAGCCAACTAAGTGTGGACTGAAACTCCCAAAAAATTGTAAGAAATAAACCTTTCCTTCCCTCATTTTGGGTGTCAGGTATCCTGTCTTTGCTACAAGTAAAAAGTAACTAAGACAAGTTTGGGTTGTGATTCCAGTCCACCTGGGTTTGGAGCCATCTGGACAGCACCAAGTGTGACATGTGGCTTGGCCAAACCAAGTCTACCAAGCTAGCATGTCAGGAGCACCTTGGCCAGGCCTACATGACCAGAAACTTGAATCTTTCTAGGGCACAAACATATGTTCGCAGGCCTATATAAACCAAGTCAGAGTTCCTTAGTATGCCAACAGGGTGGCTCCGAGCACAAAGCCACATGGATTAGATGGCAGAGGGTGGGAGCTTCTGAGATGTACGAATTCAGTCACGGACTCAGCTTACATCTCTGGGGATCCAGGGTAGCCTTGACAGCCATGCATCCTTTCACTGTGTTCCTCAATTTCCTCCAGGTTAAAGCTAAGCTTTCCAGATCTGCACCTCAATTCCAGTTATGCTTCAGATGTAGCCCGTCCAAAATAGTGTGGCTCTATGGACCGTTTTCAGCCTGCGCTGTGATTGATTCAACAGCAACTGAGCCAAACCCTTGACTTTCACTACGAATCCGGGTCGGTCTTCAATCTGAGACTATGCTTTGTAAATCAGCTCGGCTGAGCCTCACTATGAAGTCAAAGCAGAGATTTTCTTGACGTTAGATAAAATTATTGGTCTTCTCTCCCTCCAAGCCCCAGGTGTGGACTGGGGGATGGTTCTGATGTGGGTGGGGGGCGGATTGTGGGGGATTTAAAATGAGTGCAGGGGAAATAATAGAAATAATGTACTGGAGCAGAGCTCTGTGAAACTTCTCTAAGTTGATGTTCCGCATTTAGACCTGCAGTCGGAGCTTTCCCAGCACTGCTGCAGTCATCCTAGGGAATTCTCCAAGGCTGCCTGGTGACTTTATATCTGCTTCATGGATGGACTCACTGATCTTAGGGACTATTTTTAATTCACACCAAGTTTGGGACAAGTGAAAAGGAAATGCACCTTCTACTTACCAAGATCCTATAGCAGACACTGAGGGAGGAACTTTACACATGATATCACATTTAATCTTCAGAACAGACCTTTGGGAATGTATGTCCTTTCATACATAGGAAACTGTGTATCAGAATATTTATCTAAGAGTATGGATTATGCAGATACACAGCAACAGAGCCAAGACCTCCCTACTACTGTCGCACTTGAATATTCAACACTGACTCCTGTTAAACATATCCTAATAAATGAAAAACTGTGGAAAGAGAAATGCTATGTGTTTTCCAAAATTACAGGTCAAATTAGGCAGACTTAGGCTTTAGTAACTATGTGTCGTGTTTTTTCTTCTTAAGTAGGCCTTTTTGAGTGTTCTAGGAGTAAGAGAAACTCACCCCAAGTGAGGGATTAGTGATCTCTTTCAAACTATTCAAGATTAAGCAGAAAGGAATAGGAGTAATTTGAAAGTGAACATACTGGGATTTGCCAAGTTCTCATCCAAGGGGTTCACATGGCCCAGAGGTGCTGTACAGTATCAGAGCTTTGAAGTCAAGGACCCAAGTGAAGCCACAGTCCCATCATATTCTGGTCGCCAACCTCGGCAGACACATTGCTGACTGAATCTTTGGCTGGAGGAAAACATGAATACCAAACTCAGACGAACTTCATGGTAGAGCTTCTCACAACTCTGTCTTTTTCTCTTTTCACTGCCCCCTGCCTATCCTTCCTTCTTTCATTCATGAGTGTTAAAAGCTCTTTACCTGCTACATTTCTAGCCACATCTTCCCTTAATACGTTTTGTCAAGCAAGACAATGCTTTTCCTAGTTGGTTATGGTTCTCAATTCTGTCTCCCCTCCACTTTCTCCAGCTGGAGTGGTTTTCACTCCATGTTGCCTTGGTGACATTTCCTCCATCTTTCAAGGTATAACAGAAGCAGTACTTCTTCATTGCTTTTTTATCCTTTTTCCTAAATAGAATTGATTGCTTCTCTTTTTTATCTCTTTTCCTCAACCATCGCATATATAGGTATTTTTTTCTATGACCAAAGATTCTGACTTCAATTTATTTTCTGCCTACACTTGATTATTCATGCATAATCATATCTGCTTTTTCAATAAAGCAATGTTGTCCCAAGCTGCTTTATAAGAAGTGTTGATGTACCTCAAGTGAGATAATTTATTCTAATAAAAAATCTAGGAAAAGAATCTTATATTAACTTTGGGAAACAACAAAAACAATACGTTGTCTACCACTAGATTTAGCTTTGTCTCACATCTCGGTCTCTCCCACAATGAAGTTGTGTTACAGAGGGAAAGACAGTTGGGCATAAGACTGAAATAAACTGTTTTTAGCATGTTCAAATTGATTGCATATGATGAAATTATAGGGAGTAGTTTTCAATGATTTGAGAGGCCCTGAAGCCTGGTACCCAGTGGAATCAAGAGAGAGAACCTTGCCATGGAGGACAGCTGCTTATAAAGAAGGGGTCTCAAACTTGTTTCAAGCTCTGTAGCAGTTGTGTTTCACTTTGCTGCCTCTCTGAGACATGCTATTCAACAAATACCGGCTCATGAACTGTTTTGCATCTTTTCTTTGCCCCTATGGAAAACACCAGGTGAGTCATTTTGTGTACGCTCAGCAGGGTTAATATTTCCCACCTGCCTCCTTGTGGCTGGGAGTTGATCTTGACATAACATTTGTAAGAGACTTTGAAGCAAGCGGTAAAGGTATAGAACAAAGTGTTAGCTTTCTGTCTTGGTGACAAGATAATGGAGAAAAGCAACTAATAAGGAGGAAATGATTATTTGGTTCATACTTTTAGAAGTTTAGTTCATGATGGACTGTTGTTTTTGGGTCTGTGGTGAATCAAAACACCATGGTAAAGAGCATTTGGTGGAGCCTAGCTCCTCACCTCATGGTAGCTAGAAAGCAAAGATGCAGAGAGAAGGGGCTGGGGTCTCATTATTCTCTTCCAGGCCACACCCATAATGATCTAAGTTCCTCTCACGAGACTCCATCTCCCAAAGGTTCCACCAACCTTCAGTAGCGCCATATGATGGTGCACAAGATTTCAGCACATGGACCGGTGGGGAATATTTATGATCCAAATCATAATAAAAAATGATGCAGTTGAATAACATGCCAGCATTTCTTAAGCTCTGACTGTGTGTCAGGTAATGAGGCAGGCAAAAAATAAGACGGCAAAGAGGTTGTAAGAAAGTAAGTAAACTTATTAAAACATTACAATAAAAGCAATAAAACTTTACTAAGATCCAGTGTGACTTATGCATGCTGAGAAGAGATGCTGTTTGGTAACCTGAAATAGGAGCTTGGTAGATCATATTTTAAGAAATAGAAAACCAGATCAAAATGGAACAGTCACTTAATAGGACCACCCAAGTATCTTCAGACTTTTCTTGAGTCCTACTCATCGTCTTTTGCAGGGACAACTCTGAATTTTCAACCTCCTGCCCAGACAAATAATCTGTAGAGAACAAAGGATCAAGGAATCCAGTAGCTGAAAAAATGAGGTAAACCCTTCAAAGTCCTCCTGCCTCGAGACTCCTAGTCTTCCTCTACCCTCACCAACTTTTAATTCATTTTTAATTTATAAATCAGTATATGTTTGTGATACATTATAATTGCATTCATCTTGAGGAATTGGTGTATATACATATTGCATCCTAATCCTAATCCTCCTTCCTACCCCAGTCACAGATCCCTTAAAAACTTTTTACTCCTTTAGCAGCATAGAAAGAGAAGGGAAAGACATTAAAGCCAGTGGAAAGAGCAAATATAATGGTCAGAAGCCATGTGAATGCCAGGGTCCTTAGACACATCCATGTCACTGGTTACAGGGGACCCCATAGGCCACATAAGCAAGCAGAAATGGGGACTCACTCTGGTGAGTTCTGCACAGTCCCCACTCTATCACAGGTTGTGGAGCATGGCCAAGAACAGGAGCCATCTAAAAGGTCCAGCTTCCAAGAAGCACAAACTGATTGCTGCCAGGTGGGAAAAAATGTTTATTCTTACTCTTAAATGAAAGGCGATGCAACCACATTTTCAATGCAAAACTCTTCTGCTTTTAAAATATGAGTCAGTTCTTTTTTAAACACCCAGCAAACTAAACTATGGGCTGCCTTTTACATTCTCCATCTTGTGTCCTCATTTTTCTTATTTATAGAATGTGAGTAATAATTCCTTTTTGAAGCCGGGCGTGGTGGTGCATACCTTTAATCCCAGCACTTGAGAAGCTGAGGCCGGAGGATTGTTGCGAGTTCAAGGCCAGCCTGAACTGCATAGTGAGACCCTGTCTCAAAAAATAGGACCGGGGATTTAACTCAGTGGCTTGAGCGCCTGCCTGGCAAGTACGAGGTTGTGAGTTCAATCCCTGGTACCAAAAATAATAATAATAACAATAATAATAATAATAATAATTCCTATTTGACAAAGCTGTAAAGGTTGTATTTGGTACGTAGGCTTTGCTCGATGTAGGTAGCATTAATGACATGTATATTCACTAGTGATTAAGTAATGAGAATATGATAAATAAGCCTCATCTCACAGTTAGTCAGAGACCTCACATCCTCTTATCCAAAATATTGCTGACATTATTTCTTCGGATTTAGCGTGAACACAATCGAAGTCAGACTGAATCCTCTCTGCAAGATTATTTGATTGCTCATGTCTGCTAGAGTAATGGGTTAAGAAATTTTCTGCGTCAGTGGCTAGCTTCAATGAAAGCCAAACTCATGGTTGAATAATAACTGTCAGTGTTTTAGAAAAAGTGTCCACAGACATATGCAGATTTGCCATTCCTGGACCAGATGATGTCTAGGACCCCATCCATCCCTCAGAGTTTCTAAATAAGGTCTAATCAAATCTGACCTGTCTTTACCGCTTTGCAAATTATTATGATATCAGCATTATGAAGATCAGTGACAAGGAAACATTGGTTAATGGAGATTTCTATATGATATATTGTTATATTAACCAGCTGTGTCTGTTCTTATTCTTATGATGCACTGAAATATAAAGCAGAATAGACTGATTAACAAAGTGATCTAATGTCATGATTTTTAGCTATGCATGGTGAATTCATTTTGATTTGATTTGAAAGACACTAAATTCCACTCCATATGTGAGATGCTAAGGACCCACTGAGGAGTAACATTGGGCACCTTTGTTCAATGTATTTGCTGGCATTCCCAGTAACAAGAACATGGATGAAATGAATAAAATGAAATGAAATTGAGAAACCATAGAAGTTTCCTCCACTGCTTCTCAAACTTTACCACCAAAACTGAAGACAATGCTTGTATCCATCAAGCAAGCCAAAAGCAGAATCCACAAGAGTATTTTTTTTCAAATCCATTTTGTTTCAAGGAAAAAGAAGGAGGAGGAGTAGAGGAAGAAGAAGAAGAAGGAGGAGGAGGAGGGGGAAGGGGAGGGGGAGGAGGAAGAGGGGGAGGGGGAGGGGGAAGGGGAGGAGGAGGAGGAGGAGAAGAAAAAGAAGAAACTAAAACAAAATTTTAAAACACACCAATCAGGGGACAACAATGATATACACATTGCACATCATCACCCCTAAACCATCCACCCAAAGCAAAAGACATCTGCTTTCAATTATCTGAACAATACTAGCACAAATCTCTCTTCACTGAAATCAGAGAAATCAATAGTATAACTTTTTAAACTATTTTTATATACATATACATTCACATATAAATACATTGTTATTTTTAGCTTCTTACACCAGTGAGACAATACAATGTTTATGTATGTGTGTTTTATTTATTTCCTTAATGAGTATGGTATAAAGTTGCATACATTTCGCTATAAAAGTCTCCAGTTTATACTTCTTTATGACTGAGTAGTACTCCAATGCATAAAAATACCACAACGTTTTTATTCATTCCTTGGTTGGTAGCTATTCAGGTTGTTTCCAAGATCTGGCTATTACAAATTGTGCTGCTATAAACATGGGTACACATATGTCACTGTGCTATGATGTTTTTAATTCTTTTGAGGAGGTACCCAGAAGGGGAATAGCTGGGCTGAATGGGACCTCTAGTCCTAGCTTTTTAAGAAATCTCCACACTGATTTCCACAGTGGTTACATCAGTTTGCATTCCCACCAACAATAGATAAGGGTTCCTTTTTCCACACAGCCTGTCCAGCATTTGTTGTTGCTTGATTTCTTGATAATAACTATTCTTTCCAGGGTGAAGTGGAATCTCAGTGTTATTTTAATTCACATCTGTCAAATGATCAGTGATATTAACCATTTTTTCACATATTTATTTGCTATTTGCAATTTTTCCTCTGAGAAGTATGTATTCATCTTAGATGCCCATTTTTGGATTGGGTCTTTAAATCTGGGAGAACTGATATTTTGAGCTCTTTATACATCCTTGATAGTAATTCTTTGTCTGAGGTACAGCTGGCAAACATTTTCTCCCACCTTGTGGGTAGTCTCTTCACTCTTTGGTGGTTTCTCTTGGTGTGCAAAAGCTTTTCAATAGAGTGAGATCCAAGTTATTGATTCTTTGTGATAGTTCCTGTGCAATAGGGGTTTTGTTCATGAAATCTTTGCCTACACCTATGTCTTCAAGAGTTTTATCTACTCTTATCTTCCAGCAGATTTAATGTTTCTGTTTCAATATTAAGATCTTTGATTCATGCTGATTTTAGCTTACTACATCTTGAAAGACATGGGTCAAGTTTAATCTTCGGCATGTGTAGAGCCAGTTTTTCCAGCACCATTTATTAAAGAGGGTATCTTTCTTCCAGTGAATGTGTTTGGCCGCTTTGTCAAAGATAAGGTGGCTTAGTGTGTCTGGAGTTGTTTCTGCATCTTCTAATCTGTTCCACTGATCTTTGGGTTTGTTTTTGTTTGTTTGTTTGTTTGCTTGTTTTGTTTTGTTTTTCCAGTACCACACTGCTTTTATCACAGTAGCTTCATAGTATAATTTCAAGTCAGGGATTGTGATAACCCTGTCTTGTCTTTGTTGCCCAGGATTGCCTTTGCTATTGTAGGTCTCTTCTGGTTCCAGATGAATTTTAGGATTATTTCCTCTAATTCTGTGAGATATTCTATTGGAATTTTGATTGAGATTGCACTGAACCTGTATAACAGTTTTGGAAGTATGGCCATTTTCACTGTATTGGCTCTTGCTACCCAAGAACATGGAATATTCCTTCATTTTCTAACATCCTCTTCAATCTTTTTCAGAGTACTATAGTTTTTAATGCAGAGGTTTTTTTACATCCTTTGTTAGATTGATTCCTAGGTATTTCATTTTTGGGGTGCTATTGTAAAAGGTGTTGTTTCCCTAATTTCTATCTCAGTGAGTTTGTTCATGTACAGGAAAGCTATTGATTTTTAAGTGTTGGCTTCATATCCAGCTACATTACTAAATTTGCTTATTAAATCTACCAGTCTTTTGGTGAAGTTTTTGGGGTCTTCTAAGTAGAGTATCATGTTATCTGCAAATAATGATTGTTAAATTATTCCTTTCATATTTTTATTCCTTTTATTTCTTTCTTTTGTCTAATTGCTCTGGTTAAAGTTTCCAGGATGATGTGGAATAAGAGTGGAGTCAGTGGACATCCTTGTCTTGTTCCTGATTTTAGAGTGAAAGCTTTCAGTTTTTGTGCATTTAGTGTGATGTTGGCTGTTGGTTTGGCATACATGGCTTTTACCAGATTGAGATAAAGACCATCTATTCCAATTTTCTGTAAAGTTTTTATCATGAATGGGTGCTGGACTTTGTCAAAAACTTTTTCTGCATCTACTGAGATGATCATATGATTTTTGTACTTGGCCCTATTAATATAGCATATTACATTTATGGATTTACATAGGTTGAACCATCACTGCATCCCTGTAATGAATCCCACCTTGATCATGATGTACAATCTTCTTGATGATTTGCTGCAGTCTGTTTGCCAGTGTCTTATTGAGGACTTTTGCATCAATGTTCGTTAAGGAAATTGGCCTGTAATTCTCTTTCTTAGTTGGGTCCGTCTCTGGTTTTGGTATCAGGGTAATGCTTGCTTTCAGGAATGAATTTGGAAATACTGCTTCCCTTTCAACTTCATTAAAGAGTGTGAGAAGTAGTGGTGCTAGGTCCTCTCTAAATTTCTTATAAAACTCAGCAGTGAATCCGTCAGGGCCTGTGCTTTGCTTTGTTGGTAGATTTTTAATTACATCTTCCATTTTATTGATTGATATTGATTTATTTAGGATTTTTATAACTTCTTGGTTCAGCTTTGGTAATTCATATGTATCTAGGAATCTCTCCATTTTTTCTGTATTTTCCATCTTATTACAATAAAAGTTTTCAAAGCAGGTATAGATGATCTGGATTTCTGCAGGGTCTGTTGTGATTTTACCCTTTTCATTCCTAACTGCATGGATTTGAGTCTTTTCTTTCCTTTTTTTTTTTTTTTTTTTTTTTTTTTTTTTTTTTTTTTTTTTTTTTTTTTTTTTTTTTTTTTTTTTTTTTTTTTTTTTTTTTTTTTTTTTTTTTTTTTTTTTTTTTTTTTTTTTTTTTTTTTTTTTTTTTTTTTTTTTTTTTTTTTTTTTTTTTTTTTTTTTTTTTTTTTTGATAAGGTTGGCTAATGGTTCATCCATTTTCTTTAATCTTTAAATGAATCAACTCTTCAATTCTTTGTAGTGATATTTTAGTCTTCAGTGTGTTAACTTCTGCTCTGATCTTTACAATGTCCTTCCTTGTATGAGCTTTTCACTTAGCCTTCTCTTCATTTTCTAGATATATGAGGTTCAGTGTTAAGTTGTTTATGTGCATTTGTTCTATTTTCCTGATTTGGGTATTTGATGCTATAAATTTCCCTCTTAAGACTGCTTTAATTGTGTCCCACAAGTTCTTGTACATTGTATTGTCATTATTATTCAACAATAAAAACTGTATAATTTCTTCTTTATTTTTTTCTGTGACACATTGATTGTTCAAAAGGGTGTTAACGAAGTACTTGTGGTTTCTTTTGCCATGGGTTTCCAGTTTCATTGCACTGTGGTCTGATAGTATACATGGGATAATTTCAATTCCTTTGCATTTACTTAAGCTTGTTCTATGAGCCAGTATATGGTCTATTCTGGAGAATGTCCCATGTGCAGCTGAAAAGAATGTGTATTCTGATGTTGTGGACTGAAACACTCTATAGACATCTAACAAGTCCATTTGTTCAAAAGTTTGGGGGTCAGGGATTTAGCTCAGTGGCACAGGTGCCTGCCTGGCAGGCGTGAGGTTGTGAGTTCAATCCCTGGTACCAAAAAAATGTTTGACTTACTTCTAATATCTCGTCTTTGATTTTTGTCTACTTGATCTGTCATTTTGTTATTGTGGGATTTTGAGGTCTCCCAATACAATTGCATTAGAGCTTATTTGATTTTTTATGTCTGTTAGTAATTGTTTAATATAGTTGGGTGCCCTGGTATTTGTTGCATATATATTTATGATTGCTATTTCTTCCTCTTGGATTGTTCCCGTTATGAGGTTGTAGTGACCTTCTTTACCTCTCTTAATCAGTCGTGGCTTGAAATTTCACTTCATCTGTAAATACAATAGCTATCCCAGCCTTTTTCTGGGTTTCTATCTCATGCAGTGTTTTTCTATACTTTGACTTTCAGTCTGTGAATTTCTTTTTGAATTAAATGTGTTCCTTGTATGCAGTGTATTGTTGCATCTTGCTTCTTGATCATTCTGCCAGTCTGTGTCTCTTGTTGGTGAATTGAGACCATTAGCATTGTGGGTTATAACTGATATGTTTGACTTATCCTTGTCATGTTATTTTCCTGTTGTTGGCTCCCCTTTTTTTCTCCTCCTCTAATTGTTTGCCTTCCTTGATGGATTCCTTCTATTGGGGTTCATGGAGCTGTAGTCCTTATTATCTCTTTCTAGAATGTCTTGCAGAACATTTTAGAGTGTTGGTTTGGTGGTCATACATTTCTTTAGATGTCCTTTGTCGTGAAAGTATCTTATTTCTCCATCAGTTTTGAAAAATAGTTTGGTGGGGAATATCAGTCTGTGTTGAAAGTTGTTTTCCTTTAGAACCTGTAGTACTTTACTCTAAGCTCTGCGTGACTCAAGGGTTCGTGCTGAGAAGTCAGTTGTAATTCTGATGGGCTTCTCTTTAAAGGTGATTTGTTTCTTTTCTCTAACAGCTTTTAGAATTCTATTCTTGTGTTGAATTTCTGGAATCTTGACTATGATATACCTGGCTGTAGACTTTTTTTTTTTTTTTTGATCATTGCTAAATGGAGTTTATATGCCTTGTTTATCTGCATGTCAAATTCTTTTTCTCTACCAGGAAAGTGTTCTGGTGTAATGTCTTTGAACAGTTTTTTAATGTCATTTGTGGTATCTCCTGCTTGCTCATTGACTCCAATTAATCTTAAATTATTATTCTTTATCTCCAGCAGCTTCTGGATTGATTTCTCATGATCCCATGCTAGCTTGAGAAATTCTTCTTTTCCTAGTCGCTAACTGCAAGCCTATCTTCACTATCTGGGATCCTGTCCTCATATTGGCCTAATCTGCTTCAAATACTTTCAATGGAGTTTCTATTCTCTTGGCTATCTTCTTGAACTGGCTTTATGGATTCCATTTCTTTCCTATGCTGAGCTTCCATAATGTTTTTCAGCTCAGTTATTTTCTCATTTGTATCTACCCTAATGTCACTAAGCATGGTGTGTAATTTTTGTAATCTCTGTAGTTATCTGAGAAGTTATTTCTGATTTCAGCCTTTCAGAGCCTCATTCGATTGTTTTGTTGTTACCACTTCAAAGAGACCTGGTAGGGGGCTTTCAGATTGTCCCACCTCATTGCCCCCTGGATTTGCCTTTGGTGAACTGGATGTCTGGAGCTGCATTTTGATTAATTGTCTTCTCATTTTATTTTCTCTCTTTTCTTATTTTAATTCCTGGGGTGATGCTTATAAGTTGCCTTTAGTGGGTTGCTCTATTGATGGTTTTAGGACCCTTAGGTGATGACTACTTCTCTGAGGTATCTTACAGGTGTAGCTGGCTTTGGCATTTTGACCTGTTGGAAGATCTTACCTCTTCAGTTTATTGGAGATGAGAAGTTGCTGCTTGTGTGGCCTAGTCCCTGGTTCTTTGGCACTGTCCCACAGTGTTTTCTGTGATCCTTAGTCAATCTCAGTCCTGCAATATCACGACCAACAGCTGCTTAGAACAATTATGTTAATTTTGGCAATAGTGGTACCAAGAGAATCAAACACAGTTTATAAATAACAAACTGAGCTAATCCTTAATTTGCAACTTTTAACCATATGAACTAGATTTGTGATTAGATAATAAAATGTAAAACAGACCAGAAAATTATATGCAATACATAAATGCCTAATGTGTCAATTTTGTCCTCCAGGGTTAAACTTTAAAATGGATTAAGGAGAAAATAGAGAAGTGGAAGAAGAGAAAAAGATTAAAAGTAAGGCTGGAGGACAAAGCGGGAATCCTGCCAACTTTGGGAAACTGACACAGGAAACTGAAAGAAAAGAAAGATGGAAGCGATAAAAGGAGGAACAGAACAGAACTGAATCCTCAAAGAGGTTGTGAACCACTTTCACACTCATAAAAACAATGAAGGAGAAAGAGAGAAAAAGAAAAAAAGGAAAAAGAAAAAGAAAAATTAAAAACACAAACAAAAAACAGACCACTTCCAGGATTCTCTCTGGTTTCACTAGTAGAGAAACTGTGGAAACAGTCATGAATCATGCCAATCTATCACGGAAAGCCAGCAGTACGTTTTGGTGGGGTAGCAGATAATCTCAGCAGTCTTGCCCTGAGACCAGACTCATTGGGCTTGACACAATTCAAGCAATTTCCTCAAGTCTGAGTCCAGCTGGGAGCTGCTATATGAGGCCTGGGAATTTAGCTAGGCAACACACGTGCCTGCCTGGCAAGCCAGTAGCAGTCCAGGGTTCAGAGCTCAGATGGAATTTTCCAGCTGAGTTCCAAGATGACTCTGGCTAGTCGTTCTCTGCCATGGGAGGACTGAGTCCTCTGCACTCGTTGCCAGCCAGTGCAGTCCTCCACCTCTGCTGCTCCTTCCACTGCCACATCTCTCTGCAGAGACCTCCAGGCTCACCAGCCAACACTGTCACCGCGAGGGCACATCCCCACTTTCAAACAGCTCCCTTCACACAGTGAGTCCCATCTGAGGGCAAAGGCGCCATCAGCTACCGCCTTCTTCTTCACTGAAGTTTTTCTTTTCACTCTCTCTGTGGGATTCAATTCACACTTCAGATTCACACTTCCCTCCTTCTTCCTCACAATGCCATGTTCCAGCATCTGGACGGTGACTCTCAGAGAAGTTGCTTTCCCTACTGTTTGCTGCTCCGCCATCTCCACAAGAGTATTTTTAAAGAGTCTTATTTAATATTTTGAGAAAATTTTAATAAATCCAATACTGTGCTATTTGTATTTTCAATTGATCATATTTTCATCTGAAAGTCTTCCGTTATAACTGGTAAGTGAAAAAATGTGCAGCAGACTTTCTGCAGACCCTGAGACATTTGTACCCCTCCAGGGATCCGCAGATCCAACTCAAAAGGAAAGTAAAGATGACTCCAGGAATGAAACAGTTAGAGTGAGCAAGGAAGAAGGCTTCAGTCTTGACCTTTGAAAAGAAAGAAATGGAAGTTTCACAGCTGAAATCAAACACAACAGAGGGTGGGAAAGACAATCCATTCAGAGGAAAGTATTTGTAGAAAGACATAGAGGAAGTAAGCAGCCCAGCTGCTCCACTCCAGGAAACTGCAAACAGTCTTGTACTGTTGTGTGGATGTAAGGTTTTCAGATTGAGCATGGTACAGCTAAAGCTGTAGCATAGACAGTTCTGTTAGAGACATCACTTTCTTTCTAAATGTGTGCTTTTCATTAAATTTTTAATTGCCCATTTTCCTTCTTGCTTAACTTCCTACTTACTAACCAAAAGTCAGGTAAGGAAGAAGCATATATTTTTCCCTCCACTCATATACTACACTTCAAAAGCAAATCATCCATAACCTCTCAAAGGGCTCCTTTCCCTGGTGATCAATGGTCCTTCTGGCCTAGGAACTGAGCCAGAAAGGAAAGCACTGCTGATGAAAGAGGAGGCAACACTGCGGTGAGAGCAAAACGTCCTGACCAGAGTGCAGACCTAGGGTTTCTCCTTCATGAGAGCATTCTGCCCGTGCAGGGGTCACTCACAGAATGACCCGAGTAGAGGTGACAGTGTCCTCTCAGTCATTAAAAGTGCCCCTTGTGATCCCTTTGCAGAAATATTTACAATAGAAAGCTAGAGTGTGCTGCAGATAACCAGCTCTATTTTGAGGGGCTGAGACCAAAATCTTTTGAAGGTATCCTCTCACTCTCCTTTAGTTGCCATGGCATTCCCCTTCTTATTTTCTGATTCTGATTTCCATTGAAAGAACTTCAAGAGATTTTCATGTGCATGGGATTAGAAGCAGCAATACTGCTCTCCTGAGAACCAGAAAAAGCTTTAAGAAACATAGATAAATGTATCTCATCCTTGAAGTCTTCGCTACATATTCCACGGATGGAATCATTGGCTATATTTACAGATTCTTTGGAATTATGCTTCTGTCTTGTGCAATCTTGAGATTGCTGTGGTAAAGAGGGTGCTGAGAGTAAAGAGAATTGTCAGTAAGAAGATTTTGACAATACTGATTTTCTAAAATACACGGTGCTGGTGAGAGCCACTACATACCATGCCTTTGCTTATTTGCTGTTCTAGGTACTTTACCTGTCATCTCATTAGGTTTATATATGCTCACAATAATGTCTTAAGGAAGATGTGGTAATTCCTACTTCAGAGATAGGGGAACTGGTGTTCAAAAGAGTTCATTGAACTTTCCAAATTGAGAACAAAAAGTACTGGGCTTGCAAATATCTTCTCTAAGAGTTTTTAGTAACACCTCATTCAGTGGCCTTCTGTTCTGATTGCTCACCATGACAGCGTTGTTTTTGAAACCTTCTTTTTTTTTTTTTTTTTGCGGCACCGGGGCTTGAACTCACAACCTCGCGCCTGCCAGGGCAGGCGCTTAAGGCACTGAGCCAAACTCCCGGCCCTGGATTTTTGAGGCAGGGTCGCACTATGTAGCTCAGGCCGGCCTTGCACTCACGTTGTAGCCCAAGCCGGCCTCGAACTCACAACGCTCCGCCTACCTCAGCCTCCTCCGAGTGCTGGGATTATATATTATACATTACACAGTGCAGGAGCTTAGCAACAAAGACCACCTGCCAAGGAGTGAGCCCTTTGTCATGGACTGAATTGTGGCTGTGAAAATCTCTTGCTGAAGGCCTCATATCCAGGAACTCCAAATGTGACTGTGTTTGGTGACAGGGCCTTCCGAGGGCTGTGCAAGTTAAAACGTCACCATAAGAGATGGCCTTCATCCAGACTGACGGGTGTCATTATAAAAAGAGAGGCAATTTAGACTCAGAAACCCTAGGTAGGACTGCTCATGCCTCAAGGGAGAACTGAATAAGAACTCAGGAAGACCAGCAAATCAAGAGCAGAAGTCCAACAAGAAGCCAACCCTGTTGGCAGTTGGATCTGACTTCCGGTCTCCAGAACTGTGAGAAAATAAATTTGTGCTGTTTAGGTCACCCCGTCTATTCTGTTCTTTAAGACAACCTTAGCAAACTGGCATAGATTTTGGTATTGCTGCATTGCTGCAACAAATACTGAGAAATATGGGAATGGTGAGTCAATGAAAGATGGAAGAGTTGTAAGTTCGTGTTAGAAGAACCTGCATTGCCTTCAGGAGTCTGCACGGTAAAACTGTAGCAAAGTGAGGTGCATATTGAACACTGGAGGGAAAGCAATTCTTGTTATAAAGCGGCAAAGAACTTCAGTAAATCATTCCAGAGTTTGGTGGGAGAAATTATGATTGGTGAATTTGAATATTTAATATGGAGATTTATAGGCAAAGTCTTGGAGATGTGATTTGGTTCTTCCTTTGGTCATATGATAAAATGCAAGAGGAAAAAGATACTGAAGAAGTTATTGCTCATTAAAAAGGACACATAACTTGAAGATGTGGGAAATTCTTACCTTATTCTTATTGAAAACATAAGAAAACATGTTTTGGAGAGAAATCCAAGGGTATGACATGTAATAACCTAATAAAGACATTAATAATGGAATCAGCCATCTCAACAGAAACTGGGAAGAGAGATGGGGTGATTCTAGCAGAAAGACTATCAGGGTGGCTGTGTTCGGTGGTACACATCTGTAGTCCCAACTGTTCCATAGGCTGAGGCAGAAGGATTGCAAATTTTACTTCTCCCTAAGGAATTAGTGACTTAACAAGACCCTATTTTAAGCATTAAAAATCAAAAGGAATGAGGATGTAGTTCAGTGCCAAAGCTCTGGGTTAAATCAGGAAAAAAAGAAGAATGTGGTGGGTAACACATGACCTGTCTGGGCTCAAAGGTCAGAGGCAAAAATGATAAAAGCTGCTCAATTCCTTAGATTCTACTGGGTAGAGCAATAGTGCTCTCTATCTGAAAACACGCATTGTCCTTCAAGAATAAGGAACGATGACCCGGAGGACATTCAGAAAACAAGAAGGCTGTCACCGACATCAGGGGTGGAAGGCAGAGGCTTGGGAGGGCTTTCCCGTCTCTGGCTTCAGAGCGTAAGGCCACCTGCTCTGCCACAGTAGGCAAGGCTGCCCTCGTCCCCGGCCGTGGGACAGAGCTGCCGCTCCAGGGATGCTGGAAGACAGAGTAGCAGACCAGAGATTAATCTCTAGCCTTCAAACGAAAGGCGTTTTCCTCACTAGGGTCTTAGACTTGTTTGGGACTCTGACTTCTTTCTAGGTCTGTCTCACCACTGTATTTTGGAAACAGATACTTTTTTTTTTTCAGGGATTCACAGCTAGAGAGGAATTTTGGTGGAGGATGACAATCATGTTGATTGTTACCCAGAGTTGATTTAGATGATGTTGTGGTCGTAAAGTTAACGCTGGAACAGATTAAGAATTTCAGAGTGTCAAGATGGAGTGGATGTACTTTACATGCATATAAAGGGTGAATTGAAGGACCATTTCAAAGAACTGTTTTAATTTATAAATTAATAAAGGTAGAAAGAACTAAGACTTATTGCCTACAACTTTCTGGTGCTTTTTGGACCTTAGAGAGAAATTTTCAGCAGTTAAATTTGGAACAGGAGATTGACTTTATCCAAAGAGCTAAGGGACATTATAGTAGACTCAGAAAAGTAGTGTAAAAGAAACTGTAAGGGAAAAAGATGGTAGAAGACATATCTTGTAGTTATGTCATTAAGACGTTTTAGGACAGAAGGAGATAACTCTCAAATCAGAGCAAGTAAAACATGAACTGGTAGTGGATGGAAAAGATGGTTAGGGTCACCAAACCTGAAACAAATATATCTATATGTACATGGAGAGACATGTGAATATGTATCTGTATATATGTGTGTATGTGTGTATTCATATATAACTGCATAAGTGATCCAGCTGGGCTGAACTTAGTGAGTTCATGACTTTGATGGAAATATTTCCAGTTCCCAGAAACTTGCTCATTTAAAATATATGTTTAATTTATAATCCTATGTATGAAATATAGATACTATAATATACTATCTGAAAACACCCTTATTATACAAAATCATTTGAGAACTATTGGATTTCACTAAGGAAGTAACAAGCAAATCTTTGTTTTTCCTGCAAGGTGCTTATTTTTTGATCACACTATTGAACTTTTAAAATTAAGCATGTGTTTTAGATATTGTGTATTTATATGTAACTTTATTTTCATACTTTGAGGCAGGGTCTCACGATGTACTTTATGCTGATTTTGAGCTCATTATGTAGCCAAAAGTGGCCTCGAACATCTGTGATTCTCCTGCCTCAGCCTCCTGAGTGCTGATGTATGCAATTGAAAGAAAAAAAAAACAGTATATGTAAATTTTACTTAGTTACTCCAGTGGCAATTGCTTGCAAAACTATAATACAAATTAATACTGAAAATACTGACACTGATACAGTACAAGTAAATGAAACATTTCTGTCTCAGCGGGGATTGGTCTTGTTGCCCATTTATGGCCACATTCACTTCCTTCCCCTTTCACCTCCCCCTCAATCTATAGCAGCTACTAATCCACTCTCCATTTCTACAATTTTGTCTTTTGCAAAGTGTTATGTAAATAGGAGCCTGTGATGTGTAAACTTTAGGACTGAATTCTTTTTCTTAGAAAAATTGCCCGGAGGTTCTGTCAAATAATTGTATTTATCAATAACACATTCATTTTTATTGCTGAGTAGTATTTCATAATATGGATATACCACCATTTAACCATTCACTCACAGAAGATTCTTTTTCATCCAGTTTGGGTCTCTAATAAATAAAGATATTATAAATACTTTTGTACAAGCTTTTGTGTGAGCCTCTTGTGTGAATCTCAATATCTCTGAGCTAAACGTTCAGGAGTATAATTGCTAAGGTGTGTGGCATATTTAGATTTTTGTTGTCATTTTATCTGATTTTTAGCAGACTGTTATCCACTTAACATTCCCTCGACTGTGTTAGTAATTTAACGTCTTTGCAGTCTCATTTTATTCATTTTGTAGGAGTTGTAGCTATTCTGACAGGTGTGTAATGGTAGTTCACCACAGTTCTAATTTATAACTCCCTAATGGCTAATGATGTTGCTCATCGTGTCAGGTGTGTGCTTCCCATCTTTATATCCTCTTCAGCAAAAGTTCTGCTCAAGTATTTTCTCATTTAATTGAGTTCTTATTGTTGATTTTTAAATTTCTTTTATATATTACAGTTACTAGTTCCTGTCAGGTATATGACTCATAAATATTTTCACTTATGCTTCATTTTATATTTTCATACTCTGAACAAGTTCCTTTCTCTGTTCAAAGGATTTTAATTTATTAGTTTACTTTTAATAGGTCGTACTTATAGGGTCAAGTTTTAGAAACATTTGCCTAAAATATTATCAAGATTGTCATCTAAGTGTGCTCTAAAAATTTTAAAGTTATATATTCTACTTTTAATTCCATTCACTAATTGAGTAAAATTTTTATATGTGAAATCTAATTTTTGGGTTCAGAGGTTGACTTTCTTTGTTATCTTGTTTTTTGTCTATGGATGTCCTGCACTATTTGTCCAATGGTTGTTCATCCTTCATTGAATAGCATCTGCACATTTGTGAAAAGTCAGTTGAATATCTAGACATTGCTCTCCTTCTGTTTATTTAGTCAATCTCTTGGTGCACAATGCTTTACCAATACAAAATCTTGATTATTAATACTACATAAAGCTTTTTGTAATTAATTAACTTGATTCCTCTCACATTATTTTTTCTTACACAATTCAGATAATGTTGTCTATATCTACTAAAATACTGCCAGGATTTTGATAGGAAATGAGCAAGTCGCATACGAACTTGCACAGAATTGACATTTTTAGTTTTTTTAAGTCTCCCAGCCTATAATTATAGTGCATCTCCCTAATTATTTTGATCATCTGTAATTTTTAATTTGCATTTTATAGTTTTCCTAAGCCATGTACATATTTTATTGTATTTATAATTATTTCATGCTTTGAGGAATTATAACGGGTACTACAGGAAGCATGATGAAAACACACACAGATGGTTTAAATTTTGAAAGTTACCACACTAAGCCAGGTGTGGTGGGGCACGCTTTTAATCTCAGCACTCGGGAGGCTGAGGTAGGAGAAGCATTGTGAGTTCAAGGCTGGCTTGGGCTACAACGCGAGCGTGAGGCCGGCCTGAGCTACACAGTGCGACCCTGCCTCAAAAACCTAGAGTTTGGCTCAGTGGCTTAAGCACCTGTCTGGCAGGCGCGAGGTTCTGACTTCGATCTCTGGTGCCACACACACACACACAAAAGTTACTACAGTAAAAGACACAGTACTATTAATCTCCCTCACAATACTTTGCCTTACTTCAAATACACTTCCTGAAGCAGTTCTGGAAGTCCTCTTTCATGAACATCTTTACAAGATTTGATGAAGAAACCCAACGAATGCATCTTCCAAGTACTATCTAAGGGAAGGTGGGATTGTAAAAACGTTGCTGTTTCATTTCTCAGGGAACATTCTACCAATCTGCTTGAGGAAGACATGTTTGGGACCATGAACACTGAGGTGGGAGGAGAAGTACTTGTGATGATGGTGGTGAATTATTGATTACACATGGTCCTGGAGTCCAGGAAAGGAAGAGGAGTAAAAGTCATTTCATTCAGTTTTCTCACTGTACTTAATCCTTCTGATGTGCTCTGCTATGTCTAATATCCTTAAGTCTGATATCTCTGGCTAAATTTACAGACAGAATGAAAACTTCGCTAGGATGTGATAGGAATATAACCTGGTGTTGGAAGAAAGATCATGGTCACAATAGTTGTGTAACTGCCCCTGTGTAGTTTCTCAAAAAATTCCCTTATTTGGGACATTATTTACTCTCACATCTGATGGCACGTCATATCATTACTTTTTTGAGACACTGAGTTCTTCAAGATAAGTTATCTTGCTTCATAATATCTTCCTCTGAATAGGTACTTGGTGTTCTACTTCTTTGTGTTGGTATTTCCTCCATTCAATTTCAATCATTCTGAAATTTGTGTACAGCTCTTTTTTTTACATTCTTCTCTTCCATTGTTGGTGTCTTTGGAATTCATAATTTTGTTTACAAAAAAGGCATAAATAATGACATGCATATATTCAACCATTTAGAAGTATATGCTATTCTACTTTACTAAAAGAGAAAAATTTGCCTTTTGCTCTTTGATACTCTAAGATCACCAGTGTTGACATTGGGATAGAAAGAATGAACATGCATTTTGTCTCCAGAGAACTTGAGCACCAATGGAATGTTGAGAAATTCTTCAGTTTAGTTTGACCAGTTGAAAACATTTGAGATTAGAAAAAAACTTTAGTGTGATTTCTTAGTGAATTGATCTAGATACTAAAAACATACAGTTTCAGTCAAAACAATATGATCTATTCCACCTTCCACTTAGGATTTTAGGGTACAAACTTGATGTCAGGGAAGAAGTCATCCTATTCCTTTTACTCTAGCTCATCAGTCACTGAGCTAGGTTGATATGTTTGTGTCCTGTCTTTCTACTTTTTGTTTTCTCCACAGCTAACAGTGTAATCTGACCTTCATGTTTTTCTTAAAATTCTGTCAAAGATAACTAACTGAACGATTTGCTTCTTTTTGCTTTCTCCACTTGGCATCTAAATCACCAAAGCCTTCATCTCATAGACTTAGAGAAACTGTTCATAGCGGCCCACTTCTCTTAGTAAAAAGACTAAAAGTGGCCCCAAGTGCATGGGGTCTAGTGTAGGCTGAAGTCAGATAATTTCTCAATTTCATGGCTCCCTTTGGCCCCAATTATCTCCTGTTAGTTCCTGCTCTGTTGCAAGATATCTCCAGCTCAATCTTCACTCATTTATTTTACCTGAAATTACTGAGTCTTCAGTAATTCCATCCCTCACATACTTAGTATTCAAGGTTGTTGCTTAGTAGAGCAAGGAGTGAGGTCCAGGGGAAATTCTGAAACATTTGCAGAAATTATTCAAACCCCATCTTGATCATTTGCAAGTTGTGTCATTATTTCTGAGTCACAAGTTCTTCAGGGGTTGTGAGTTTGCTCATCTTAGGCCGATTTAATCAAATATGAATGAAAAATATTCATCACAGTACCCTGCAAGCAGTTTGTGTTCAGTAAGTAGCAGTTAATATCTCCTTTCTTTTTTCCTCCTCCCAAAACTATCAATAATGATTTGGTGAAAACACGAAAACTTGGGGAAATAATTAATGCCCAGAAAGATCAATACAACTAGATGGAAAAATTTTCTTCTCAAATTTTAATTATGTACTTTAAAAATAATTTCAGTAAATGCAATTAATTCTGAGACAAATTACAGAAAAATAATTATGAATTTGTTTTGAGGATTTTCATTATCTTTTTCTCTATAAAATTCCCAACCAAATGTGTTCCATTTGCCAACGTGCAAACCTTGCGGGTTTTTGAAAGAATGTTAGTTTTAAATGTGAGGTCTTCCATTTAGAAGGCAAATAGAAAATGTTAGTAGGAACAGCAATGCTAGTGTTGGCTTGTAAATTTATAAAAGACATTTGTCTTCAAAGCTCTACCTAAGTTTTCTGTGATGGCAAAGGAAAAAAATGAAACAGAAGATTTCTCAGATACAGTGGACTGAGTAGTTCTGTAGTGGAGAAATAAAACCAAAATGTGTATTCCTCAAGACCTAGGGCCCATTCAGAGATACTTTTATCTTTTAGATTTACACTGAGCCTGACCAAAGGGAAGGTCCTGAGAACTTTCCTGAGCCATTCCGGGGTCTGAGGTGATTCATCAGGGATCACCCCTAAAGGAGGCTTTATGTGCATAATTCTTGGCCAAAGAGAATTTTTGTCAAAGAATCTTTCACTTTCCTAAGTCACAGTGTACCACATTCCCAGTGGCATGTACTACCAACTGTCTCTGTCCTGTTCTAGGCCTCCTTTCCAAGGACATCATAGCACCAAATGCTCCCCAAACACTTTTGACTGCAGCTGTCAATCAATACCCTACAATACAGATCTGCATCAATTATTTTAGGTTTGGTTGACTCATTCACAAGATTTCAAACAGCCTTTGTGTAGTTGTGCAGCCTAAGTTTAAGAATGCTGGTCCCAGAATTTTATTCCATCTCCATTCCATAGTAGCTATGGCGGACATATGTACACGTCCTCTCTTCTCAGAGCATTCATATACAATTCCTTGCAAACTCTAAAATGATGGGGCTTATCACTCATGTTGGACTGAAATGAGCAAAAGCCACTAACTTTTGTCATGAATATTTTTACTTTTTCATGTTTTATTTTTAAAAAATTAAGTACCATTTGATTATATTTAATTACATTACCCATTCTTTTATATAAATTTGTATTTACATGTTCTTAGAATTAACTCAGTCCCGAGAAAAGGATGGAATTCCTCCCACTAAAATATTTAAGACATTGTTCCATTAGCATCTTGGGTAATTTCTCATCATTGGTAACTGAGTACGCAGAAAATATAAAATAGTTCTCGTGTTTTTTATTTGTTTGTTGGTTTGGTTTGGTGTTCTGTTTTGTTTTATTGAGACATGGTCTTGCTATGCCGTTCAAAGTTCAAGCTGGCCTTGAACTCATTGTGCAGTCCAGACTCTCCTCAAACTCAAGGCAATGCTCCTGACTCAGCCTCCCAAGTGCTGAGATTACAGGTCAGTGCCACCATACCATCATGTTTTAAAGTCGGGTTCCAAATTCACATTGTGGTTCACTATTGGCCATTTTTTTTTTGATAGTTTCTTCTTCTTTCTCTACTAGTACTCTAAACTTTCAAAACCCTGACAGCATGAACATGGTGTGGGATGGGGGGATTCAGAGATGAAAGACTGGTGACCTCAGATGCCTCACAGGGCCTTGTGGCCCAGGCTCCTTAAAAAAATTAGAACCCAGAGACTCAAAGAGGGTGACTGGATCTTCAAGGTCTACAGTTTTCATTGAGGAAAGTTACATTTTTTCCCTATTAATAATTTTCTCCTCTAAAGTGTATCTTACTAGTCAGATGAAGTTTATTGTGTTCAATACAAAAAAAAAAAAAATGACCATACAACACCTCAAAAACTCTTACAGCACAGAGAGCTGGCACAGATCTGATCACTGCCTTTTTCTTTCTCAGTCTCTCTGAGGCCTGTAGATACAGCTCAGCACAGTGGTGGGGAAAACCCAGCCTGCAGTTAGAGCTGCAGAAAGCTGTGGGCTAGAACAACCTGCAGCGAAAGACAGGGAGGGACAGAAAATATTACACACATTGAGAAAATTACCCGCCAAGTTAACGGGTGTTATTTTCAATTAAACAACATAATTATATTCCATGATGTTTTATGGGGGAGCAAGCCAGAGCAGGAGTATATATTATTAAGATGCAGGTATGTAGTTAACAGATACTTCCTCTCTGGGAACCAGAATCCTGCCTGAATCCCCAGAGGGTCCAGCTGGCTCAGACTTCATAACTGAAAGTTTGCAAAAGTGATTTCTTGACTCAGGTCTTAATAAAAGAAACAAAAGCAAATAATTTGTTGATAATGACAGTTCACATCACTTACTAAACAGTTGTACAGTATGTGGCAAACATTATTCTAGGTACTTTGTACCTAAAATATCTTTTTATCCTCATTATAGTTTTAGAAATCTAGAGGTAGGTGAAGTTATCGCCATGTTATAGCTGAAGAAATTGGGTCCTAGAAAAGTTAAGCCATTTATCTTACCAGTGTTGAATATAAGTTTCCAAAGTTATGTCTGTGTTTATTCCACATTTACTCTCCATACACACATAATAGGTGCCCAGATACACTCTAGGAGAGACAGTGATTAATCTGCAGGACTCTATCCCTACAAAATAGCAAGGAAACACATGTTAGCTTCTGTTTACCTACAGTTTCTCACACGCTACTCTACAGTAGGTTCTGGGCTTTGCACAGGGAAAAACATGGATGAATTACAAAAGATCTGGATTTTGAGGTCTTCACAATAACACATTAAAGATGGATGTGAAAAGTGGGTAATTTCTTTACAATGGAGAAAATTCTACGCGAGCTGTTTGAGTCTTGCTTAGATCTGTTCCTGATCACCATCCTGATGCTTGGGATGTGAGACTCAGTCATTTCTCTGTGTGGGGAGGGTCATATTCATGCAAAGCCATACTGAAACGATGGCACCTCACTGTGTGAGTTGCTGTGAGGAGCAGGAGACCTATGCGCAGTGTTTAAGATGTGGATACTAACTAGAGCCCAGGGACCGGAGCAGACTAATCATTTCCTTCTATCACAGATAACTTTATCTTTCTTTCTTTCTTTTTTTGTACCAGGAATTGAACTCACGACCTTACGCTTGGCAAGCAGGCATTTAGGCCACTGACCTAAATCCCCAGCCCTAAATTTCTGCTTCTATGGGTACACTTCATTTAATTTCTTTGTCTTGAAAATAGTCTCTATCATTTATTTCATCAGAGTTGGTTGCTCTGATTCCATTTTGACTATTTTGCAAATCCACAAAAATGCTGGTAGTAGGAGTTTTCCTTTTGTCCATCACCAATCCGGAGCTCAGGCTGCAATGCACCCCATTCTCTGCATCGGGACACTTCACAGTATTTTGAGAATTTCCTTGCTTGTTTTTTCCTTTGGTTTGAAGAAGACATTTACCTGAAATCAGCTCCCTTGATTCCCTTGGAAGCTCCGAAGCCACTATGCACTGTCTCTAAGATAGTACTCCAAGTTCAGTATTATCTCCGGAAGCGGCCGAGTTCTCGCTAATTTTCTGTTTCGGGCTTATTTATCTCTGATATTTAGGAGCCAAGCTACAGTTTCTTGCTCCTTTGCCTTTTGCTAAACATGGGCTATTTGATTAATTAGAGAAGAAAGCCAAATGTGCTTCATATTTGCTAGGTAAATAAAATGTGGGAAAAGAGATTATACGCTGCAGCTTTCTTTTTAAAATCGGGCTTTCCTCAAGGAAGCATTTCTTGGCGTGTATGCATATGTATCTTTTTTCTCATTTGAAATCAGAGCCCTGGCTTGACGAGAATTTACCGAGTGCTCTTGGGAAGGACACTTAAACTTTGGCAGGCATGTACCCTTTTTTATACCGAGTCAGGTGAGTCCCTCTTGGAAGTTTTATTTTATCTGTAACACTTAGTGCTTGCATCGTTTGAAATTAGGATCATTTCCTACAAACGTTTCTGAAAGCTTCAACCTGCCCTGCACCAGGTCTCACCCAACATAGACTAGATAAAAATACATAGAAATTTGTAGGCTTACAGAGATCAAAAAGACTATCAAGACAGAGCCCCACCCGCTGAGGCGATACCTGCATACCTTCTACAACATCCCCACCCTGTGGCCAGCCCATCTGCAGGTGAGCGCCTCCTCCAGACCTCATTACTGCTCCAGTCAACCAGTTATTTGCTCTGACTACTATGTTTTGTCTCCAATTATTCCAAAAGCGGTTGCCCTGAATTTTCTACCTATTTTGCCACTTAGATCTTAACTATTATTGTTTTCTTGTATAACAATCTTTCAGCAACTTGAAAATGATGATGCAGTGTGACTCTGATTGCATCCAATCTCATATGAAAACTGTGATGCAAATATCCATATCTCCAGGACAAATAGCACAGTTTTTTGAAACATCCCTGATGCAGTATGGTTCTAAATGTGTTCCTCATTCTGTTTGTTTGCTTCTTAATGTGACACATACTGATGATACTCATTTTGCTGGCTTGTAAGATTCATCAAGGGTCCTAGGTAATTTTTGGTGACAGCATTTAGAAATTGACTTTCAAGCAGAAGCAAAAATAATCTCACATGATATTATCATTGTTATCAGAACAAAAAGTATGGCAGGAACTTTTCCAAAAGCAGACTACTAATAACTATTGGTTATTTTCTGTTCAGTCTTAAGTGTGTCAGTGCAAGTAAAACATTTAATGCTTTCAGGTACTTCTGTAAGACTGGGATTTGAAAAGTTAAAAATTTCAAACATTTTTTGCCCAAATTCAAAGCTAGCACTATTCCTCAAATGACAGAAAGATCTCAGACCTTGTGTAGGGAGAGCTGAGTGAGAGTGGAGGGAGAAATCTGGCTTTTTGCTTGGTTTTCAGAAGGGATTGCTTTTGTAGATTTTGTACAAAGCAGCCTCATCAATTTGAAACACCACACAGAAATGCCATCAAATGGTAAAAGTGTGAATGAATCTAGGTTGATACGTGTACATTTTTCCAGGTGACCATGATTGCCACGTAGGGAAGCATGTGGAATAGGTTTTGGAGTAAGGCAGGCCTGGATTCACAGCTACTTCTCAACCATATGACTGTGATCGACTCCTCTGTGTTTGACTTTCTTCATAATAACTTCTATGTTGAAGAGTTTCTGTGGTTTATATATCATATTATATATATGTAATATATATGATGTGATACACACCATATCTCACCCGTGTATGGTAAGCAGTCAATAAACATGATAGCTCTGACCAAAAATACTTCCATTACTATTATCACTACCACTGTGGAAGAAACAAGAATCTGGTTGAGACTTTGGGTGTGGACTATTTCATAGTCTCTAGGTTAACAGACAATGCTCTTTGAGTGTTTCATTTAACAATTATCTGGGCCATCAACACACACAAATGTACAAGCTGAAGAGGATGCCTAGCAGTACAATCCTCTTCACCTCCTCACTACACACACACACACACACACACACACGCATGCACACCCCTCTACCCCCTACACACACAGGATCTGAACACACCACCATTCATGTCTCTCCTCCAGAACTTGGAATCATTCCTCTGGCTAGAGAAAATGAATGCTATCAGTTCCCTCTACGACTACACATACGTTGTTGATTTGGTATTTTTGGTACTAACTCTCACCTCAGTATAAATTTGGCTGGTGTTCAGGGTGCACTGGTTTGCCAAAGGCCGCGGCCAGAAGGAAAGAGGGGAAGACCCCCGTGAGGTGTAAATAACAAGGAGGGGATGTGGTCTGTGAATGGCAGGGGCAGTTTTCGCCGAGAACGGCATGAGAGAAGAGCAGGCAACCCCAGGGAAGCAGCAGTGCTCTGCGGTGAATCACCTGTCTGGGCTTCCCCTGCTCTGAAACGCTCGGTGGAAACTATGAACTCTTGAAATACGGGGGCTGTGTGGGAGTGATGGCCAGGAGTCCTGACACCTGCACCCTGGGCTGGCAGTTGTCTTGGGCTGTGAGATCCCAGATACCAAAAATCCCTGTTGGAACTCATTTCTTCAATGAACCATTGTATCGTGTGTGTGTGTGTGTGTGTACGCGCGTGCACGGAGAAGGATTATTTATGTTGATGATTCTATGCTAATGTGATTCTGTAATGACAGAAGAGGAACAGAAAGTGAGACAGAAAGAGGGAATGAGCTAGAGGTACCAGAGCGTCAACAAAGAAACTGACAAAGCTCCTTCCTTCTGGATTCCAGGCACAGTGCTTGGCTCAAAGAACAAGCGGCTGAGCAGAAAACAGCATTCCACATTCCAAAGGCCCCTGCAGTCTGGTAGGTGAGGCGGCGTTTCAGAAGAGTCCACAGCCCAATAGCATAGTGTGAAAAGGTCACAGCAAGTTTCAAGGGAGAAGTAAACCGAAGTACTGAGTGCTGTACACTTGACCAAGGGCAAAGGGGAACCCAGCAACTGCCAGAAGATTCTGGGTGGCCACATCCCTGTGACACTTCCTTCCGGACCTCACGTAGGCCCAGCTGCACCAGGTGTTGGGGGCGGCATTGACCTTCTTACTGCTTCCTCTACGTAAATTTACATCTTCTGATAAATGAGTCTCTAGTAAAGGAAACAGTTAGGTAAAGGGACCATGATATACAAGGCACAATAGAAAAAATAGAGCAAATATTTAAACTTTAAAAATGATTGCAGTAAAAGAACATGCTCCCATTACTCCTTCTCAGAATACTTCTGCTCACTTCAAACACATCGACTGCATCATTGTTGCACTTTCTGAAGCAGCTCTGGATGTCCTCTTTAGTGGGGGTCTTTAGTTACATTGTTGCGGTTGTGTGTCCTGATTGGATTCAGATATTTATCTTTTATGGTCATTTTGACTTTGGAGAAGAGCCAGAAGTTGCACAGTGACAGACCAGGTGAGAAAAGGCAGATGAGAACACGTCATAATTTTGTTATGAACCCACCTTTCACTTGGATGGCACTTGCCAATAGCATTCACCACATTTTTGATGGGAAGCCATGAAGACCTTCAAAAAAGAAGCCTCCAAAACCGCGTCAGAAATTGGCAGTAACAACGGGACTACTGTGCTGAAAGTGAGGGAGAGTACTTGGAGGGGGATGGATGGCAATACGTCTTTCACTGTAATACATTTTATAATTTAAGAACACTCCATATTTTTCTATCACCTTTGTCTTCCTTTTTTTTAATTAACGCAGTTTGCAGTAGTAATGACTTCATTCTTCATGAGGAGTCGGTACGTGCTTACGACGCTCCTTAATTCTTATTTCATCCCCATGCCCTCCATCTCTTGGTCTCCTTTCCTTTTGCAAAAGATATTCCTAAAGGATAAGCACAGTGACAATTTGATAAGATTCTGAAACTTCTAGAAAATTCTCAACCCATTTATTTATGTCTTTTGTGTTTCCTCATAACAACTGAAGACGATAATAACTGTGGTCATGACATGATAGTGACTAGAATAACATTGATGATATTAACACTATTAACTACCACTTACTCTATGCTAAGAACTCGACATGTATTTTGTGAGAGTGGCTACTGGGCTGGTTTTAGACATGAGGATACTGAGGCTCAGTTTTAGGCAAAGAGGACATCTGTGCATAGCTACATCTGACTGAGCGCAGAGTCTGAGCCCCTAACTGCTCTGACTGCCCTGAGTCTTGCTTCAAGGATTTTCATTGCTGGTGTTGTGTGCTAATGTTCAAAAGAAGCAGGAAATGGGTAGTTAGGGCAGCTGAACTCTACTCCAATAGAGATGGTTTGTTTCTGAATGGCAAAGTTAAGGGTGGTAAGTATAAAAAAGAGAGAAAATAGGTCAAATCTCTGGGGTCAGCAAGGTCAAAGTAATGTACACTGAGAGCAAAGAGGAAACCAAGTGACCCAGGCAGAAAGAATTAATGTGGCTGCTGTCAGACTGAGCACGAGATAGTTGTTAATAAGAAGAAAGTGACCTGTATGGCTTCGTCCCCCTTCCCCAGCTCACTCACTCTCCAGAAAGGCAAAGAAGGAGAAGAACAGATATACTTTGGAATGATTTCTGCTTGGACTGCAACCTACTTTTCAAGGGCTCCACTAATTTGTCAATGTTTATGATTCCTCTTCCCCTTAGGAGGTAGTTTCTAGAAACATCCAATCTATGTAGAATTCATATGATGATTTCAAAAAATTCAGTTAGCCTTTTTCCACAGCAGCAAAAATTGAAAATTGCAAAATATCTTTCTCTTCTTACAAGCTTCATAGGTGTAGGTCAGTTGCAGGAGCAGATTTAATGTGGAAGAAAATGTCTCCCCTATACTTATCGTAAACTTCACAGGTTAGCAACCACCTTCTCTCCACTTCTCTGTGGCTGCTTCTGCTCCATATCTTCCCTCTGGAAACTGCATGAGAAGAATCCTCCCTCTGAAGATTCACTTAATGAGATTCCTGCCAAAAAAGGAGGTTGATCTAGAGCTCGAAGGTGATTGAAACAGAGAATGTGGGGTTCTTTGGAGGCTTTGGGTTTTTCTTAGCAAAGTGCTATATATAGCTGTCACTTTCAAGTTGTTATCTGCAGTGAAACACAGCTTCCTGCTTTCTTTGAAAATGGGGCTCTTGCTTGCAAGTAGAGTCCAGGCACAGAAATACTTGCAATGAGATCAACACCAGTTGTCCTTTAGAAGACCACCAGGGTGGGGGAAATGGAATCTGTTTCTGCTTATTGTTTTCCATGTCCCTTTCAGCCCATAGTCTTCCATATTATTATTCAGAATTGCTATTATAATAAAGTAGTCACAAAGTTCCACCTACTAGCATAAAAATAGAATTAGTACCTGACCTTACTCATGGTTGTCAGGACCATTTAATGTTGAGTGCCCACAGTTTCACTGGCCTTGAATAAATGGCGCAGAGTGAGGATCACTGGGCTTGACCCCAGCAGAGGCCACCCTCCCGCCCCAGCACTGGAGAGCAGCTTGGTGATCTTGGCTTACCTCCGGCTTCCCCATCATTCAGGGGTCACAAGAAGGTTTAAACAGATACACTGATGTGGTAACACTAAGTCACTTAATGGTAAGAACACAGAGTACACTGAACATCAACACAATTTATTCTACGTTTTATGCACTGAGGGCTGAGTAGAGATTTATTCCTGCAAAGACCAAAGTCATATTTTCATGCAGTTTTTCAGAATGTGTCATTTGCATGGATGAAAAGTCCTTAAAATAGCTGAGTTTTGATTGGAGTACATTTGTAAAAACATCAACAACTGATGATATTAACAATAATCACTTGGTTAAGGTGTAGTGGTCATATTTTCACTCCACAAAAAGTCACTGTTTTTCAATTTGTTATAGTAAAATGATTTGCAGAGAAAACACCATAAAAAATGGGATGAGATGATATTATGTCTCTGAATGAATATGCTGACATCACTTTAGTAGTGTCCTTAACTCAAATGTATAAAATGAATATAATCATTAGGAAATACCAGGCAAAACCAAAACTGAAGTCTTCCACGGAATTAATTAGTGGCTGATGTTCCTCAAAAGTAAGAAGAATAAGAGAAACAGTAGCAGAATACAGTATGTGATCCTGAATTAGATGCTGAAGCAGCAAAAATTGTGAAAGTTGTTGCTACAGGTGAAATTTTATTATGATGTATTGATTAATTAACTTTTATTGTGCTGATGTTGGATTTACTGATTTTTACAATGGCACTCTGAAATGGAAGCAAATATCTTTCCATTGTTATAGAAGTTGGTGCTTTTGCTTTTAGGAAGTAAACATGAAATACTTTAGGATAAAGGACAAGATACTTGGAGTTTACAATGAGGTATTTCAGAAAAAAATGAAAAAAATATATATGGAAAAAGCAGAATGATAGACTATTTTGGCAAAATTTTACAACTGTGTATAAGAGATTTTTGTGTAGTTCTTTAAAATTTTCTATAACTTTCAAATTATTTCAAAATATAAAAAATTGGAGGAATCAAATTAGAAAGTAGTACTTTAGGAGACAAAAGAAGTTCAACTACAAAAGCAAACTGCCACGTTTCTCTAGAGCTCAAGGGAATCAAATGTGAGTTCCATGAATTTTCTTGGCTGAGATAAACTCTGTCACTGAGATAAGCCTCACATGAACTATATAATTACAACGTCTCTATAACAAATGGTGATTGAGGTGGCACAATGATCCAGAGAAGATGTAAGCACTTCAGCTCTATCTCATCAAGTTTTGAACAGGATGTCTAATAAGATCTCTAAGGGTTAGGTGTCCAGTCAAGGTTTGTGGAGCATCTTCTGTGTTTCACTGTCTTATGGAATCACTTCAACTGTGTCTTTTCAGTCAAGGTTTTAGAGTACAGAGCAGGCTACTGCTGTGTGATAAGGAGCCCTCGTCCAGAGAGGCAGAACAGTCGGGACAGACAAAAGATGCTCTAAACAAGAAGGAAAAAGGAGAGTAAAATTACCTCGTGAAGACATTATATCACTGTACGAGTGGAACAGTAGCAGATGGAAAAGGGCCTTTTAGATGGACAGAAGTATGGTGGACTGCACAATCACAGTGTATTTCCACACGCTAAGTCACACGGTGCTGACGAGTGTAGCAGTGTAGTGAAATGGAAGGAGGAAATGTTTGAAAGAGCTTTCGTCAAGCAACCTTCTCCCCCCATTCCATGCTGTAAGACTGTGCTGATGTCTATATCCTTCTTGTGACCAGGTACCAAACACCTGACCACCCAAGTCTTCAGTTAACGGTCATCAGTCTCCACGTGTCTTTAGTGTTAGGATAAAGTGGCTCCAGCTGCCTTCTGTGTGGACTGAGAAGCCCAACCACAGTAATCCCTGTTAGCTGTGTTTGGACATCTGTCAAGGAAGGGCACACATGTCCCTTGTCCTTGCTCGTCCCAATGTCTTGTCTGGAATCTTGCTTTCAGAGGTTTGGTGTTTTCTTTTCCTGAGTCAACTCCAGGGAGGAGCCCTAGAGTAGCCCCCTTTCTTTGCTTCAGAAAGCAAGGGTAGTAGTTTTTGTTGTTGTTACTTGTTGACTTGTTTATTTTTAAGTACTACGCCAAAAACAAAAACACTAGAAATCATCAGTGAGGTCCTCATTTCTTAGAATTCTGTAACCACATGCCTGCAGTAGACTTTCTCACTGATGTAAGTCTTCCTCGTGGACTTTTTTTTTTTTTTTTTTTTTTGCATGCTGAGTATTAAAGGCAGATGCACTAAGCTACACCTTCAGTCTTCTTTGCTTTTTATTTTGAGACAAGAGTCTGGCTAAATTACCCCAGCTGGCCTCAAACTTGGGATCTTCCTGCCTCAGCCTCCAGAACAGCTGATATTGTAGGAATGTGCCATCTCAACTGGCTCCTCAGGGATGTTTTGACTGAATTTCTCTGACCTCTCTACTCTTTTCATGTACTCTTCTAATTCTTCCTATAATTTGAATCTTTCCCTATGAAAAGCATCTTGCTAGCTTTCTACTTCACTGTACAGAGTAAGTTTTTTCCTCACCAAATTCTCAGCTCTATCAACCCTAGTACATATATATTAGCAAGGGGCTCTATTTGGGGCTCTCAATTTAGGACGGTTAAAGAACTGATGGAAATTTTGAAACTGAAAGCTTTCTTTTTATGCAATTCAGTCTCTGGGCATGGTTTCATCTATATTGGTAGGGATGGAAACAATATAAAGATTTCTCCTCCCACCAGCATGCATTATTTTACCTTAATAAAGGCAAATATGTTTATGTTTAATTATTTATTTAAAATACTAATTGTTTTTATTTTCACTACATTTTTTCTCTTAGAAAGAAGGATTTTGGGAAAGAACATACTGCAGAACTGGGATCAGTCAAATTTGAGTTTTTACCCTGACCTACTGTAACAAATTGTTTGACTTCATGTAAAATAGTCTTCGACTCGAGGCCTAGTTTTTCTCCCTATAAAATAGGTAAAGAAAATATTTATGTTACAAAGTTGTTGCAAGTATGAGAGATAATGAATTTTTAAATATTTGTTTTATGCAGAACTGATATCTGATAATATATTCACAATTATGTTCAGTTACTTTCAAGAGACACGATGAGCATGACCGCCTGTGCTGGGTACTGATGTTCCAACACCGCGTCTGGCGTGTTACATGTGTTATTTCATCCTCTACGTAATCATAAGAGGCGGATATTATGTCTTCATTCTGTAGCTGTGGTGTCTGAGCGTAGTGTAGTTAAGGTGATAGGAATCAAAAACTCAGAAATGAAGTGGTCTGATCAGCCTAACAGTGAGAACTGTCAGAGGTCACCACAGGACACTTCTCCATGGTTAACGCCATGAGCTACTCGCTGACCCAGCAGCATGGCGCAGTGCCCCTCTGACGCCTATTCACTCCGTGCTCCAGAGCAGAGGTGTCAGCAGCAGCACCGCCCGAAGGCGCCTGAGTTCATCCGCTGCTCTCACCCTCCGCAGCTTTCTCCACAGGCGAAGGCACCCTTGTCCTCCCTTGGATTTCTACACCAAACTCCTCCCAAGGACCCCTGCATTACCTTTCATTCACTGCAACCTAGTTTTCTAGTAGGAGAAAACTTCAAATTTGAGTCTGATTTAAACCCTCCAGTGGCTTCTCATAGCATACAGAATAAAACACATACCCTGCTTTTATTCTACATTGAGACTCGAAGGTCAAACCCCCTAACAGTGATGTACCAGGCTGTGCACTCTTTACAACTTCCATGCCGTGCCTTCTTCCCTGCCCTCTGTTACTCTGCCTCAGCCGTGCGGAAGTTTCATTCCTGCTTTTAGCATTTCCGTTTTTCTCCCATCTCATGGGCCTTTGTATTAGCTGTTGACTGAGGCTGGAGTGGCCTTTCCCCAGGCTTTTCTGTGACAAGCTCTTAATGTCATTTAGTTTCCACCACAACTGGTACCAAGCCATCACCACCCTGCCCTCTGTCACTTACTATTATGTGTGACGAGCTGACTCATCTCTTCACTTACTCTTAACAGTGTGACACAGTGTGGGGTGCTGGCTTTTCTACACTTACACCTGCACCTCGCACCAGTGATTATTTGCTAAGTGATTTTTACTGAAAGGTATTGCTGTGACCTATCTGGAAATTCAGCATACAAGGTCATGATAGAAATAACTTCAAAATGTTCTGAATATTTAACCTGATACACACATCTTGTGAATATAATGACCACCACAACAAATCTATGACAGTTATTTCACAAATACACATTTAATATGGCTACCCTTTACATTGGAAGCTTAAAGCAAAACCGGAAATCTTGGAGACACATATTTGAAGGATCGTCATTTCATTGTTAAATGTGAAAAAACAAAACAAAACAAAACAAAACTGCTTAGAGTCTACAGAAAATAACTTAGCACTTCCTGGTGAGCTCAAATGTAGGGTATTTGGTACTTGCCAGGACTGGCCATTTCACCTCTGGACATTGTCCCTAATTATTGATAAGAACACAATGAATTTTATGCGGCAGGTTAAGTGATAGCACTCAGTAAAGTTTTACTAGAGCATATCCACGCCTGTTTGCTCCTACGTCAGCTATGGCTGCTAGCTCTGTAGTGACAGCATTGAGCAACTGCAATTGAGATCTCTTGAGCCAGAGAACAAATAATGCTGTTTGGCCTTTTATAGAAAAAAGTTGCGGACCACTGCTATGGAAAACACAGAATTAAGAAGTCTTGCCACCTTTGAGTGTAGCTTCCAGGCTGTATTGTTAATTTAAATATGTTATAGAACCTGCAGAAATTTCATTTTATTATAAATCTTTGGACTCCTGGTTCTTTCTGCACATCTTTTCCACTTCACAGATACTCCATGCCTGTATGAATTTGTAATCATAAAGGGTACGTGTTGGGTGTGTATATTGTGTATGTGTTTGTGGGCCATGGTTAGAATTCTATGTGTAACACTATACTGACTATTGAAACTTAATGTAAATCGCTACCATTTTACATGTGCAAGGATCATTGCAGCATTGACAAAATTAACATAAAATGAAAGCTTAAACTATCAAAACCATGTCATTTTAATAGCTAATTCAATGCCAAAATGTTTCTGTAATATTTGCTGCTGCATGTCAATTTTCATAGACTATTTTTAAGTGAATAAGCATGTATATGCCATGACTTTCCTTTTGAATATGACCTCCTATATGACTCTTATTTTCATTTTATTATTGTGATGCTGGCTTCATTACAGTCAGAAAAGTAAAAACAATTTGTACCTGTGCCAGCTTTATTCAAATCATGGACTTAGGTGTCCTCTTCGAGATAAGGTGGGTTTTCTACATTAGTAAGTTCCCTCTGGAAAGCTACTCTGGCTCTGTGAAATAATTGAAAAGCCAAACGATTCTGGGAAGAAATGTGATCTGCTACCTTAATGTGTGTGGGGATGGCAGCCATGGCTTGCACATTCTGCCACAGGAACCGTGAGTTCTCATAAGCCAGGAAAGAAGGGGGTGGGGGGAGTGCGACAGAGAGAGGACCAGGCAGGACGTGGAACACTCACCTCGCTTCGGTTTGGCCTCTCGCCAGCATTAGAAGCTTGACAAAGACACTTAACTCCTTGATCTTAAAGTTCCCCCTTTAGAAAACTAAAAAGTTAATTTAAATCTGTGGCTTTCATACCTTTTTAAAGCAGTCAACACTTTGATGACATAAAATCACTATTGCAAACCCTAAAATTGAGCCAATATAAATCGACCTGATGTAGCTGAAGTAAGTGACCACTGGACCACTACTGACCTCTGGCAGGAGCTCAAGAAGCCTCTCTGCAGGACAGCATGCTCTGTAACCAGCTTGATGACTGCAGGAGTTTTATATTTTGCTGCCCCAAAGGAGCTGTGAATCAGCGAATAGATAACAACATGCATTGTTGGTATATGCATTAATGCATTGGATTTGCTGAAAAATAGTATCTTCTTGAAAGCATCCCTGTTGCAGTATTATTTTCATTATTTACATACTGTCCTGTAGATAGAGATGGAAGTTAAGTTTTCTCAACTCCATGCCCTGTCAATGAGTCACTGTTGATGCAGTAATTACCAAAGGATTCGATATTTGGGTTGTGTGACTTTGCGCTTTCACACCTGTCTCCCTACTATGCTTGAGTTCTATGAGAGAAGGGTGTTTTTCTTTTTCTAGTACCTAGTCATATGTTTAGGAAGAGATAAGTCCTCCAAAATTGTCAATAGATAAATACAAATGATTGGTTCTGGACTTGTTAGGTTGTCAAATGGATACAAAACAAGTGAGGGGTTATCCAAGAAATTTGGGAACAAAAGCTGCTCATTGTATTATCAGTGTCTAGTGTCACCAGAGGAAAGACCATGTCTGCATTAATGCTACTTGTCACCTGTGGGTGCCCAGCTGTTAATCCCAATTCCAGAAAGATTAAGCACATGATCTCTAAACTTTCTTCTAATGCTGATATCCCATGAAAGTATGATTAAATTGCCTCAAAAGTTAACCCATTATAGCTTTTATCAAAAAATTGTTCAGATTATTACTGTAAATCTTTACTTTTTGAATCTCTCCATCAATAAACTCCAAGGATTTCCCCTCACTTCAAAGACCATAGAGTAACATCAGATGATCTCAGACACTGACCACATGTTCTGTATCGACCAAACAAGACGCCTCACCTTGACGTATGTTCTTGGACTTCCTGTTCTGGGGGTCTCAATGACAAAGAGCCACACGAAGATGCTGACACCTGACGACTGCTTTGACCTTAAGCTATTGGCGTAGAACTTCCTTGTGTCAGGTACCAGTGTGGAAGAGATGAAGCACTATAGAAACATCAAAGAAAGTCTGCTAAGCAGCTGATGCCCATCAGGGTTGTTTTGGGAAAAGCAAGCAAAGGCTGTGGTCCCCAGTGGACCAGCATCACCAATTACACACCAATTACCCAAAGAAATGGAAGGTTTCTTATTTTTTTATAACTTATACAAGATTGGTTCTGACACCCAAATCTTCAAGATAGGAAGAAAAACCTTGCCAGCTCATGACACATCTACTTTTTTTTTTAACAATATAAATGAAATCCTGAACAGTTTAAAAATTTTTTGGGGGGTAAACTACCAATATTTCACATTTCCTTACTCCCATTTTTATCCTCTCCAGGTTGGCACCTAGGAATTTTGAAGCTTTCTCATCCCTTCTGGAGGACCTGTGTGGGCGCCTGTTTCACCCCCTAGTCCTTGCTGGGTTTGATGTATATCATGTCTCTTTTCCATCAGTCAGCAGTAGTACCTTGGTTCATGAGCTTAAGTCTCTCCAGGATTCTGGTCACAAACCACACTGGAAGGGAACCAAATCAAGTTTCCCCTTAAGGTTAACATGGAATCTAACCATCGAATTCGATTTGATTCTCATCCAATTTGGTTTGCTACCGGAATTGTTGAAAGAATCCAGTTCACGAACTGAGGCGCCACTGTATTTCTTTGCATTTCACTGCAAACTGAATATTCTGGTATACTTCCTGATGTTTGGTGAGCATTCCAGATGAATTTTAATCCTAGCAGAACCACTTACTAGCTGTGTAATGCTCAGTAAGTATTTTCTCTGTCCTCAATTATTGTTTGATCTGCAAATGGAGATTATCCTAAGGATTCAGTGAGATAAAAAAGTTCAGTGTTTGGCGAGGACTGAGCTAGCTAAACCTAAACTACTACTATTATCATTGAAATTGTACACTGGATAGAGTCAACAACAACTCTAAAACCAAGGCATGGGACACTTTTTAGTCACTATTTGTTATGGTTGATACATTGTGTCAACTTGAGAAGTTTAGAAGTTTAACAGAGACTCATCAGAGAGCCAGGGCTCTTACTTTGTAAATATCCTCAGCCTATGCAGCAAGAGGGCCAGGAGATTTTGTGAATGCTGCACCTGCCCTGGGGCGGGGGGGGGCTGCTTACAATATAAGGGAGGAAAGGAGGCTCGCTCTTTCCTCCCCTTTTGCTCCGGCTGCTGCCTTGAAGTGTTGCCCCTGTGCCATGCCACCCTGCTGCCTTGGAGCCAGCTGATCATGGACTGAAACCTCTACAAACAGTGAGCTAAATAAACCTTTCCTTCGTAATTTTGGGCATCAGGTATTTTGTCCCACCAACAAGAGAAAAGTAACCAAGACACTATTATTAATTATAGTTGAGTTTAGATTTTCTGGTCTCAAGGATGGTGTTGAACATACCAGGGTGGCATGACTTTTTGTGGGGTTTGAGAATTACCTAATTTTAAGCTTATGAGAAAATCATCAACCTTGTACACTTCTCAGGATTTTCTAACCTCAGCTTTTAAGACCAGTAATCAGACAGTTATTGATAAGAGATCAAGTCAATACATTTTTGAGAAGCTCTAAAGAAAAGGCACTTTCATCTTTACTCTATCTGGCTTTCAATCATTTGCTGCAGACATTGAGGTTGACACTAATTTCACAGCATTTACTGTGAGAAAGATAATTCCAATACTGACTGTTTAAAAAAAAAAAACCCTACAGGAGCTGCCGGCTGTTGGGCCATTGTACTTTCTAAATGAATCATTGTTAATATGTGTACCTCTGCATTGGTTTCATTGGCCCACAACTGTACCAGTCCTCAGCAGCAGCTCTGCGGCTTTTTCACCCACTTAGTCATTCTGCTCGCCAGGATATTACGTGTCTGGTTCTAGGAGATCTTGGCCTTTATTTTGAGTAGACCTCCAGGCAAACAGACCTTCCATTTCCCACAGCTATGTCATGAACTTAGCAGATCGTCGGCCAATAATAAGTTCAAACTCTTTTGCAAACATTTAGTAGCACCCACAACTTAGATGGGCTTTGTGTTGTGAGCTGAGGATGCTTATGCTGAGATCCACAGCTATGGAGGTTCACTTCGAACCCTGAGGGTGCAGACAAGTATGATTCAATGGTGCAGTTTAGAATTCTGGGAGTGAGCGTTCCCCAAGGTCACTTGGATCACATGGGGGTGTGAAAAGTTGCCTGCTAGATTATTTAGACCACTATCCTCAAGCCATTGTCCTAGTCATGCTCTTTGCTCACAACATTTTAAGAGGTTTCTGTATATATTTGTCCACTTCCGCACCTTCCACTCCATTCTGGCTTCCTCTGTTTCCTTTCTCTTGGTAGTCATTGTCCAGAAAATGTCAGTGATACCCATAGCATCACTTCTACAGTCTTTGGACTTTGCTATTCCTTGACATTTGAACAGCATTGGTCACTACATTCTTCAGTCAGTCAACCTTTAATTTGCCAGGTGCAGAGTTCCTCTGTCTCCACCTGCGTCTTTGGTCACTTTTCCGCACAGCCTTTCCCAGGTGCGGTTCTTCTACTTTATATACAAACCTCTAAAAGTTCAAAGTTTCTCAGGGAATCTCCTGTGTCCAAGTTTACTGTTTCCTTTGTTATATTTATTGCACCTGAGGCTGCATTCATGCCTCAAAAGCTATTGCTTCCAGAGTGCTATTTTCATCTTAAATCTGTTTTCCAAGCTCTCTATCTCTTCCTAAAAATCTAGTCACCTATGTGACACGTCTGTCTGGGGGTTTCACAAGGAAATGTAGCCCAGTATGTCCCAAATGACCTCATACCTTTCCTCCACAGATACACAGTATCACCAACCACCCACTGCTTACGATTGTTACTGTATCTCAGTCCTCTTGCACATGCCAGAAAAGGAGTTTTGTCTGCATTACCTGCTTTCTACCTTTATCACTAGCAAAGTAAAAAGGTTTCTGTTCGTTAAAGAATGAGTTAGACATATAGCTTCCGCTGAAACATTTCAAGTTTCTAACAGGAAACTTGGCATTTTCCCCTATATTTGCTGTTGTATTTCTCTACTGTGGGATAAATAATGCCTATGGGATAGTTTTAATGGAATGAGTAAATACGTTATATCTATTATTATGCATGGTCTTACAAATTCTTTAGAGAACATCAAACAAATAAATGGATGTATGAAAATGTGCATAAAAGCCAGGTGTGGTGGTGCACACCTTTAATCCCAGCACTCAAGAGGCTGAGGCAGAAGGATCCTTGTGAGTTTGAGACCAGCCTGGGCTACAAAGTGAGTTCAAGGCCAGCCTGAACTGCTTAGTGAGACCCTGTCTCAAAAACTAGGGCTGGGCATTTAGCTCAGTGGCAGATGCGAGGTTGTGAGTTCGATCCCTGGTACCAAAAAAAAAAAAAAGAGTAAAAAAGAAAATGTCCATAATAAAAGGTTGATCCAGGCCCTCTGGCATCCTCCACGTCTCCTTTTTGGAAAAAGAACCCTGGTAACAAAAACAGGCAACACAGCATCAAAACTAGGGGCAACGTGGAGAGCATTCGGGGTTACTTTTAATGTGTTGCTACTTGAAGAATGGCACATTTCCTAGCTTTGTGGCACAGTAGAAAGCATGGTGGAATTTTTGAATCCTCTCACCCTGATAGACTGACTCGGGTTCACAGAATTTCCTGAGACCCAGAAATAGAACAGAATGTTGCGTCCATGAAGGAACAACACCAGAGTATTCAGCACTACTGCTTCCTGTCATAGCACTAATCCAGAGAATCAAGCTACAACTTCACTTCCACCTTCATTTAATTAAGTTGCCTCAGAGGATTTTTTCTTTTCTGGGCCGAGGGTACGGAGTACTGAAGGATAATAGCACCAGCCAACATTAGCACATCTGGGGTTTTCCTCCCACATCTGCAGAAGTGCCAGATGTCTTTCTAGGAAATAGAGTTTTCTGAATTGTTCTTCTGTCATGGGCTACTTGATGGTAGAAATAGTCGCGCACACTTTGAAGTAGTAAGTTATAAATAATCAGCCACCTGTTTGTACTTACCTAAAAATTAAACTGGTAAGAGGTCTCTCTCCTTTCTACAATCCTCTCTTTGCTTCTCTATCTCCCTTCTTTAAAACTTGCTGCTTGTGTACATGGATGAAGGAATGACCATTCTCTTCACCCAGAGCCAGGAAACAAGTTATTGGATTTTAATTTCATTAGAAGGAAATGTAAATGTCACTGTAGGACAAGGCATAAAAAGAAGGGCTTTTGAATGGATGGCGCACTTTTGAATCTTGAGGCTTCTTGCAAGCAGTATGTATGGTTTTAAAAAGTTTCCCCCTCCATGCAATGAGTTTAGATATTAATACTTCCACTGCTGTGAGGTGTTTTCCACTTTGATCAAAGAAACACATACTATAATATGTGACACATAGCATGCAGTAAATATAGTATTAACTAATTACTTGCTAATTATTTTGCTTTTGATAGTTCAATAGTAGTTGATGATCTTCTAGCAAGTAAAAAGAGTCACATTCTTTAAGGAGTCATTTACTAATTTATTATCTCTCCTCAGTTCTCCCCTCACCCCAAGTTATACCAACCTTGGAGATGGAAATAGTCAAAGAAAACCTGAACTGCAGAGGGAATCCACACCGAGGAGAAGTAGATCTTGTTTCATCAATTTATTCCTAACTCTTAGGTTTATCCCTCTACCTCTGGTGGCACACAAAAAATATTATTGAATATCTGCCACATGTAAGGCCCTGTTACAGATTGAGTTGTGTCTACGTAAAGTTCTTATATTAAAGTTCTATCACCAGTATCTTAGAATGGGACCTTGCTGAAATGGGGTCACTGAGCACACACGTAGTTAAAATGAAGTCATTAGGGTCGGTTTTAATCCAGCTTGCCTGTGTCCTTGTTTCCTTTCAGAAATGAGGAAATTGTGGTGCAGAGGCACACCCCTCACCATGTAAAGATGAAGGCAGGGATCAGAATGACGTTTCCAAGGACAGAGTGATGTCAAAAATAGCCAGACAGTCATAAACAGCTAAGGGAGAGCCAAGGAACGAATTTCCCTTCACCATCCCCACAAATAACAGACGCTGTTTGCTATGGTTTATATATTGTGTCAACTTGAGAAGTCTAGCAGCTTAAGTAAGGCAGCAGCTCTATATCCTGGGGTATAGAGCATAAGCAGTTACCTGGCCATTGTGTCAATTTGAGAAGGTCAAAAGTTTAGCTGAGAGACTCAGGAGGGAGCCAGGGTTCTTACTTTGTAAACATCCTCATCCTGTACAAAGGAAGGCAAGGATGTTTGTGAATGCTACACCTACCCTGGGCGGGGGGTGTCCTGTGTACTATATAAAGGAGGAGAAGAGGCTTGCTCTTGCACCTTTTACTTTGGCTGCTTTTGTTTGGTTGCTGCCTTGAAGTGCTGTCCCTGTGCCATGCCACCCTGCCGTGGAGCCAGCTGATTGTGGACTGAAACCTCCAAAAACTGTAAGCTAAATAAACCTTTCCTTCCCTAATTTTGTGTGTCAGGTGTTTTGTCTCAGCAACGAGTAAAAAGTAACCAAGACACTGTTGATACCTCAATCTTAGACTTCTAAAATACAGAACTGTGAGGCAATACATTTCTTATTGTTTAAACCATTTAGTTTGTGGCAATTTGTTGTAGCAGTCCTAGCAAACTAACACAAGCCAAGCCTATTTATGACCTGGTGAAAGAATTGCTTAGGAGATAAACATAGGGAAGTTATTACCCCTCTGTTAAAGGAGTTCAGCTAGGTGAGGGAGTAGCACACTGTACTTCTGAGAAATTTAACACTCCTTTGTCACCTGGGCTGGCTTTATAACTGGCTTTGACCAGATGAGTATGTATGAATAGACACTAAGACTAGCAAACCTCACTTTCCAGTGGTTTTAGGTTTGTGCTCCTGTCTTTTGGAAATATTTCACTATCCTATGAAGGATTTTGATATCCTCCTTAGAAGAGATGAAGCTAAATTGAGCAGACACAGATCACTCAAGTGGAGGGCTCCAGCACCAACTCATCGACGGCCAGTGATCCTTGCCAGAACTGTGAAGGAGTCAGTCGTGGACCTCCAGCCTACTGAACCACCAGAGCCACAAGTGACCTCAAACAAAACCATCAATAGAACCACTCAGCTAAGACCAGCCCAATTTGCTGGCCCACAGAATTAGGCAGCATTATCTCGAGATGGCTGGTTTCAGACTTGTTTCTAATTTTAAGCCCGCTAACTTGCACAACACATTTTTACTCCATCTCTTTAATGCACTAATTTGTCACATGTATTGCTTCATTAAGGCAAGGATATTTATTAGTTCTTTTGTCTTTACATAATACACTTGGAATAGGGAATGACCAGAGTGATTAGGAAAGAAACAAAGGCAGATGAGAGAGCAGAGGAAGAAGAAGCCCCTTCCGGTGCCAGCCATAAGAGGTGATTCTCAGCCTCTTCCCAGGAGATTCCAGTATGGTCTGTCATAAATTGATAACACGATTTTTTCACCCCTTTACTGTGCTGGGCATTGGAAAGTTGCTTCTAATTTTGAACTAAATTTTAGCTTCCAGAAGCTTCTAAAATTTTGGTCTCATTCCTTTTTACTAGAGTAATGCAGAATAATATTTTTCAGTCCTTTAGATAATGGAAGAATACCAAGCAACTCCAAAGACTTCTCTTCTGGAGATGGCACCAGACTCATGACTGAGGTGCTTTCTGGATGGGCTCATATAAATGCAAGTCCAAGAAAGGCAGGGCCATTCACTGCCATTGCTTTAATTTTCGGGTTGGGTCAGAAGGTCGGCACTTTTTCCACTGTAGAGAAAGGAACCGAAACCTGACTGAGGATTAATCTGAGTTCCACAGTTGAGGACGACAAATGTGGAGCTCATACACAGGTCTGTGTGGTAAGAACAATGTTCTGACTCTACAAGTGAAAAGCAAACTTTCTGAATAGTGAGTCTGATTTTCCCTCGTTCTGGAGAAGGAGAGGACGCGGCTAATAAGTTCGTTGCATATCAACTGGGTCCTCGCCCTGCCCAGGCATGGCCCACTCAAGAAGAGCGGGCCCCAGTGGACACGTGGCTTGGTGCAATGAGCCTGATAGTGCCGGGCGGCACAGCCTGGTGGACAGCTGCTGCCTGGTCAAGATGGTCAACAGATGGGGAAATAAGCACCCAAGTGGCTGCACTGGCTCCAAGTATTTCTGCTCCTCATTTATGGTACTTGAATACCATAGTGATGAAACTGAGACCTAATCTTCCCTAGAAAGCAGAGGCAGGACTATACGACCATCAAGTATTCCCCCCTGTATTTTGCAGTAGGAAAAAAAATCCGCTTTGACCGTGAAGTTTCTGAGTGTCACACCTTTTTAAAATTATTTAATTGTATTGGTACATTTTAGATACACGAAGTGATCACACTGATCGTTGGGACTTTTTACCTGCACATGGTATATATCGTGATCTTTTTTCCTATTCTCCCTCCCTCCCTTTGACCCCTATTACCCTCATTTACAAAAGCTTTGCTTCCACTTTTCCTTTTTTTCTCATTTTTTCCCCTTCATTCCTTTGCACCTCCCCCTTCCCTAGCTTGCCTTCTCATTTGAACATTTTCTTCTTATTTCATAATATCTTTTATACATTTTGGTCCCTATTTACGCTTCTGGTTTCTCACATCAGAGAAAGAATCCAGTATTTACACATCTGTTCAGTTTAATTCACTTCAGTGTATGGTCTCAAAGTGCATTCATTTACCTAGAAATATTTCAAGTTTATTCTTCTTTATGACTGAGTAATACTCCTCTGTATAAAAAAGCCACAGCTTTATCCATTCATGTTTTCATGAGCACATGGGCTATTTCTAAGATTTAGTTACTACAAACTGCCACTATGATCATGGGTAAGCTTGTATCACTGAGGTATGAGGCTTTTACATCTTTTGGGAAGATACCAAGAGAGGGTCAAATGGAGTTTCTAGTTTTAGTTTTTAATTTTTATTTTTTAGGAATCTCTACAATGATTTCCACAGTGGATGTACCAGTCTATGCTTACACCAACAGTGGAGAAGGGTTCCTCTTTCCCCACAACATTTGTTCTTGATTTCTTGATAATAGTCACTCTTTCTGAAGTTGGATGGTATCTCAATGTTGTTTTAACTTGCATCTCTCAGATCAACAGTGATGTTGAACATATTTTTATATGTTTACTTGCCATTTGTATTTCTTTTTCTTAGAAGTGTCTGTTCATTTTGGATGCCCATTATTTTTTACTGAATCCTTAAATTTGGGTGCAAGATTTTTCTTTTTAATTCCTTAGATATTCCAGATATTAGTACTTTGAGCAACAGCTGACCATTTGTTTTCATTCTGTGGATTGTCTTTTCACTTTGTTGGTGATATATGTGATATATATATATATATATATATATATATATATAATATTTTTTTTCCTGTGCAAAAGCTTTTCAACAAGATGAGATCCCAGTTGTTGATTCTTTACAATATTTCCTGTGAGGTGATCAAAGTTTGCTTATAAAGTCTTTGCCTACACTGATGTCTTCAATAGTTCTAGCTACTCTCTCTTGCAGCAAATTTAGTGTTTCTGTTTTAGTATTTAGATCTATGAACCATTTTGATTTTAGTAAATGCATGGTGAGAGACATGGGTCTAGTTTTAGTATTTGGCATGTGGAAAGCCAATTTTTCGAGCATCAATTTTAAAGAGGCTGTCTTTCTTCCAGTGAAGATATTTGAATCCTTTGTCAAAGAAAAGGTGGCTGACTGTTCAGCGTTGTTTTTGCATATTCTAAACTGTTCCACTGAAACTCAGGTCTGTTTTTCTCTTTCTTTTCTTTGGTACCGGGGATTGAACTCACAATCTCGTGCTGGCTAGGCAGGCGCTTAAGCCACTGAGCTAAATCCCCAGCTGTTTTTCTTTGTTTTTCATTTTCATTTTTGTTTTTGTGTGCCAGTACTATGCTGTTTATATCACAGTAGCTTTTTAGTATAGTTGCAAGTCAGGGGTTGTGATGCCCCTTGCCTTGCCTTTGTTGCCCAGAATCGTTTTTACTATTCTAGGTCACTTCTGGTTCCAAATGAATTTAGGTTTGTTTTCTCTAATTCTGTGAGGCATCCTAATGGCATTTTGACTGGGATTGTGTTAATTCAGTATGACAGTTTTGAGAGCATGATGATTTTCACTATGTTGATTTTTTCAATTCAAGAGCAAGAGATAGCTTTCCATTTTCTGATACCCTCTTTGATTGCCTTTTTCAGAGTGCTGTAGATATCATTTACTTCCTTAGATTGATTTCTAAGTTAGTCGTTCTTTCTTTCTTTCTTTTTCAATGCTACTGTGAAAGGTATCATTTTTCTCGTTCTTCTTTCACTGAATTTATTTGTGCACTTGAATACTACTGATTTTTGACTGTTGACTTTGTATCCTATTATGCTGCTGAATTCGATTATAAAATACTGAAATCTTTTGATGTAATTTTTGAAGTCTTCTATGTAGACTCTCTGGTCATTTGCAGATAATGATTAATTAGCTTCCTGTGTTTCTGTTTTTGTTCCTTTAATTCCTCTCTCTTGTCTAATTGCTCTGGCTAATGTTTTGAGAACTGTACTTAGTAGGAGAGGCGAGATTGGACACCTTTGCCTTGTTCTTGATTTCAGAGTGAAAATTTCAGTTTTTGACTATTTCACATGATGTTGGTTATTAGTCATAAATGACTTTTTTCAAATTGAGATAGACTATTCCAATTTTCTGGGGTTTTTAGTCATGAATGGGTGTCGAACTTTTTCAAATGCCTTTTCTGCATCTATTGATATCACATGGTTTTTGTCTTTGACCCTGTTGATATGGTATATTATATTTACTGATTCACATATGCTGAACCATCACTGCATTCCTGAATGAATCCTACTTGGTCGTGCTGTATAATTTTCCTGACAATTTGCTGCATTCTGTTTGCCCATATTTTACTAAGTGATTCTTCATCTATCTTGCAGTTGTGGGAAATTGGCTTGCAGTTTTCTTTTTTTAGTTGGGTCATTCTCTGATCAGGGTATCTCAGGTATCAGGGTAATACTTGCTTCCAGGAAATTACTGTGGGAGTATTTCTCCACTTTTGATTTCATGAAAGAGTATGAGAAACAGTGGCGTTAGATCTTCTCTAAATTTTATGTAGAATTAAACAGTGAAATAGGACCTGGGGTTTCCTTTGTTGGTAGGTTTTTAGTTACATCTTCAATTTCATTGACTGATATTGGATTATTTAGAATTTTATCTTCTTGATTCATCTTTGGTAATGCATATATACCAAGGAATCTGTCCATTGCTTCTGTGTTTTCCATCACATTTGAGTACAGATTATCAAAAATAGATATTGGCCATCTTCTGAATTTCTACAGGGTCTGTTGTGAATTCACCCTTTTCATTCCTAGTCGCATGAATTTAAGCCTTTCATTTTTTGATAAGATTGGCTAAGTGTTTCTCAATTTTACTTAATCTTTCAGAGAATGAGCTCTTCAATTTATTGATTCCTTTATTGTTTCTTTAGTCTCAGTTGCATTAGTTTCTGCTCCAATTTTTATAATTTACTCCCTTGGGCAAGCTTTGGGCTTGAACTTTTCTTCTTTTTTCTAGAAGTTTTAGGTTCAATATTAGGATACTTGAGCTCACTCTGTTTTCCTGACATGAGAACTGACCACTATAAACCTCCCTCCTAGGTCTGCTTTCATTGCAACCCTTCAGTTCTGGTGTGTTGTATTGGCATTGTCCTTCATTTATAGGAACTGTCTAATTTCTTCTTTAATTTCGTCTATAATCAATTGGTTGTTCAAGAGTGTGTTACTTGCGTCCTTGCTGTGCACGGGACACACCCCACTGCATCCCGCGATCCTGCACGCCGCGAACCTCAGGGAAACGCCGGCCAGCCGCGCAGGACACAGGTACGCAGCCCAGCCCAAATCAGCCCAGGAACCCAGAGCTGCTCACCGGGGAACTGAGCAACATAGCTACAGGGAACTGGAGAGCTTGGGCCCCCCCCCACCAGAGTGCAGAGTGCACGGCAGCTCCATTCTTCAGCCGCGCGGCTCCGCTCGAGCGTCTGCCATCCCACAGCTCCTGTGCAGACCGCGCCGCCCAGCAGGGTTGCTCCCAGCACTGTAGGCCTGGGACCTGCCCGGGCCTGCCCCACAGGCATAGCTGTTGGGCCGAGCTTGCGGACAGAACCAGGGTCGGGTCCGCGTCCCGCGCGGTGCCCAGCACAGCTCCCTGGGACCGGGAGGCCTTGGCCCCCACCCAGTAAAGGAGTAGACTCCACCTGCACGCCCTGGGAGGCCGCCCTTCCTTGCTGTGCACGGGACACAGCCCACTGCGTCCCGCGATCCTGCAC